>JBBDGP010000805.1:7892500-7920000 GCA_037952835.1 Lithobates septentrionalis | reverse complement strand
AAATTCAAAGCGTGAAGAAAAGGCGAGGGGGGCATAGCTCAGTGGCAGAGCATTCGACTGCAGATGCTGTCGAGCCGGTTTAGGAAAAAAAAAAAAAAAATTCAAAGCGTGAAGAAAAGGCGAAAGACTGCAGATCGAGAGGTCCTCGGTTCAAATCCGGGTGCCCACTCAGCGTTTTGCCCGCAGTCGCGCCGAAAAGGGAAACCGGCGAGTGTCTTTGCCGATGCCATCGAGCCGGTTTAGGAAAAAAAAAAAAATTCTATGTGTGAAGAAAAGGTGAGTGGGGCATAGCTCAGTGGCAGAGCATTCGACTGCAGATCGAGAGGTCCTCGGTTCAAATCCGGGTGCCCCCTCTGCGTTTTGCCCGCAGTTGCACCGAAAAGGGAGAGCCGGCGAGTGTCTTTGCCGATGCCGTCGAGCCGGTTTAGGAAAAAAAAATATTCAAAGCGTGAAGAAAAGGCGAGGGGGGCATAGCTCAGTGGCAGAGCATTCGACTGCAGATCGAGAGGTCCTTGGTTCAAATCCGGGTGCCCCCTCAGCGTTTTGCCCGCAGTCGCGCCGAAAAGGGAGAGCTGGCGAGTATCTTTGCCGATGCCGTCGAGCCGGTTTAGAAAAAAAAAAAAAAAAAATTCAAAGCGTGAAGAAAAGGCGAGGGGGGCATAGCTCAGTGGCAGAGCATTCGACTGCAGATCGAGAGGTCCTCGGTTCAAATCCGGGTGCCCCCTCAGCGTTTTGCCCGCAGTCGCGCCGAAAAGGGAGAGCCGGCGAGTGTCTTTGCCGATGCCGTCGAGCCGGTTTAGGAAAAAATTCAAAGCGTGAAGAAAAGGCGAGGGGGGCATAGCTCAGTAGCAGAGCATTCGACTGCAGATCGAGAGGTCCTCGGTTCAAATCCGGGTACCCCCTCAGCGTTTTGCCCGCAGTCGCGCTGAAAAGGGAGAGCCGGCGAGTGTCTTTGCCGATGCCGTCGAGCCGGTTTAGGAAAAAAAAAAAAAAAAAATTCAAAGCATGACGAAAAGGCGAGGGGGGCATAGCTCAGTGGCAGAGCGTTCGACTGCAGATCGAGAGGTCCTCGGTTCAAATCCGGGTGCCCCCTCAGCGTTTTGCCTGCAGTCGCGCCGAAAAGGGAGAGCCGGCGAGTGTCTTAGCCGATGCCGTCGAGCCGGTTTAGGCAAAAAAAGAATAATTCAAAGCGTGAAGAAAAGGCGAGGGGGGCATAGCTCAGTGGCAGAGCATTCGACTGCAGATCGAGAGGTCCTCGGTTCAAATCCGGGTGCCCCCTCAGCGTTTTGCCCGCAGTCGCGCCGAAAAGGGAGAGCCGGCGAGTGTCTTTGCCGATGCCGTCGAGCCGGTTTAGGAAAAAAAAAAAAAAAATTCAAAGCGTGAAGAAAAGGCGAGGGGGGCATAGCTCAGTGGCAGAGCATTCGACTGCAGATCGAGAGGTCCTCGGTTCAAATCCGGGTGCCCCCTCAGAGTTTTGCCCGCAGTCGCGCCGAAAAGGGAGAGCCGGCGAGTGTCTTTGCCGATGCCGTCGAGCCGGTTTAGGAAAAAAAAAATAAAAGAATAATTCAAAGCGTGAAGAAAAGGCGAGGGGGGCATAGCTCAGTGGCAGAGCATTCGACTGCAGATCGAGAGGTCCTCGGTTCAAATCCGGGTGCCCCCTCAGCGTTTTGCCCGCTGTCGCGCCGAAAAGGGAGAGCCGGCGAGTGTCTTTGCCGATGCCGTCGAGCCGGTTTAGGAAAAAAAAAATAAAAGAATAATTCAAAGCGTGAAGAAAAGGCGAGGGGGGCATATCTCAGTGGCAGAGCATTCGACTGCAGATCGAGAGGTCCTCGGTTCAAATCCGGGTGCCCCCTCAGCGTTTTGCCCGCAGTCGCGCCGAAAAGGGAGAGCGGGCGAGTGTCTTTGCCGATGCCGTCGAGCCGGTTTAGGAAAAAAAAAAAATTCAAAGCGTGAAGAAAAGGCGAGGGGGGCATAGCTCAGTGGCAGAGCATTCGACTGCAGATCGAGAGGTCCTCGGTTCAAATCCGGGTGCCCCCTCAGCGTTTTGCCCGCAGTCGCGCCGAAAAGGGAGAGCGGGCGAGTGTCTTTGCCGATGCCGTCGAGCCGGTTTAGGAAAAAAAAAAATTCAAAGCGTGAAGAAAAGGCGAGGGGGGCATAGCTCAGTGGCAGAGCATTTGACTGCAGATCGAGAGGTCCTCGGTTCAAATCCGGGTGCCCCCTCAGCGTTTTGCCCGCAGTCGCGCCGAAAAGGGAGAGCCGGCGAGTGTCTTTGCCGATGCCGTCGAGCCGGTTTAGGAAAAAAAAAAAAAATAATTCAAAGCGTGAAGAAAAGGCAAGGGGTGCATAGCTCAGTGGCAGAGCATTCGACTGCAGATCGAGAGGTCCTCGGTTCAAATCCGGGTGCCCCCTCAGCGTTTTGCACGCAGTCGCGCCGAAAAGGGAGAGCCGGCGAGTGTCTTTGCCGATGCCGTCGAGCCGGTTTAGGAAAAAAAAAAAAAAAATTCAAAGCGTGAAGAAAAGGCGAGGGGGCATAGCTCAGTGGCAGAGCATTCGACTGCAGATCGAGAGGTCCTCGGTTCAAATCCGGGTGCCCCCTCAGCGTTTTGCCCGCAGTCGCGCCGAAAAGGGAGAGCGGGCGAGTGTCTTTGCCGATGCCGTCGAGCCGGTTTAGGAAAAAAAAAAAAAAAAAAATTCAAAGCGTGAAGAAAAGGCGAGGGGGGCATAGCTCAGTGGCAGAGCATTCGACTGCAGATCAAGAGGTCCTCGGTTCAAATCCGGGTGCCCCCTCAGAGTTTTGCCCGCAGTCGCGCCGAAAAGGGAGAGCCGGCGAGTGTCTTTGCCGATGCCGTCGAGCCGGTTTAGGAAAAAAAAAAAAAAAAATTCAAAGCGTGAAGAAAAGGCGAGGGGGGCATAGCTCAGTGGCAGAGCATTCGACTGCAGATCGAGAGGTCCTCGGTTCAAATCCGGGTGCCCCCTCAGAGTTTTGCCCGCAGTCGCGCCGAAAAGGGAGAGCCGGCGAGTGTCTTTGCCGATGCCGTCGAGCCGGTTTAGGCAAAAAAAAAAATTCAAAGCGTGAAGAAAAGGCGAGGGGGGCATAGCTCAGTGGCAGAGCATTCGACTGCAGATCGAGAGGTCCTCGGTTCAAATCCGGGTGCCCCCTCAGCGTTTTGCCCGCAGTCGCGCCGAAAAGGGAGAGCCGGCGAGTGTCTTTGCCGATGCCGTCGAGCCGGTTTAGGAAAAAAAAAAAAAAAATTCAAAGCGTGAAGAAAAGGCGAGGGGTGCATAGCTCAGTGGCAGAGCATTCGACTGCAGATCGAGAGGTCCTCGGTTCAAATCCGGGTGCCCCCTCAGCGTTTTGCCCGCAGTCGCGCCGAAAAGGGAGAGCCGGCGAGTGTCTTTGCCGATGCCGTCGAGCCGGTTTAGGAAAAAAAAAAAAAATTCAAAGCGTGAAGAAAAGGCGAGGGGCGCATAGCTCAGTGGCAGAGCATTCGACTGCAGATCGAGAGGTCCTCGGTTCAACTCCGGGTGCCCCCTCAGCGTTTTGCCCGCAGTCGCGCCGAAAAGGGAGAGCGGGCGAGTGTCTTTGCCGATGCCGTCGAGCCGGTTTAGGAAAAAAAAAAAAAAAATTCAAAGCGTGAAGAAAAGGCGAGGGGGGCATAGCTCAGTGGCAGAGCATTCGACTGCAGATCGAGAGGTCCTCGGTTCAAATCCGGGTGCCCCCTCAGCATTTTGCCCGCAGTCGCGCCGAAAAGGGAGAGCCGGCGAGTGTCTTTGCCGATGCCGTCGAGCCGGTTTAGGCAAAAAAAAAAATTCAAAGCGTGAAGAAAAGGCGAGGGGGGCATAGCTCAGTGGCAGAGCATTCGACTGCAGATCGAGAGGTCCTCGGTTCAAATCCGGGTGCCCCCTCAGCGTTTTGCCCGCAATCGCGCCGAAAAGGGAGAGCCGGCGAGTGTCTTTGCCGATGCCGTCGAGCCGGTTTAGGAAAAAAAAAAAAAATAATAATTCAAAGCGTGAAGAAAAGGCGAGGGGGGCATAGCTCAGTGGCAGAGCATTCGACTGCAGATCGAGAGGTCCTCGGTTCAAATCCGGGTGCCCCCTCAGCGTTTTGCCCGCAGTCGCGCCGAAAAGGGAGAGCCGGCGAGTGTCTTTGCCGATGCCGTCGAGCCGGTTTAGGCAAAAAAAAAAAATTCAAAGCGTGAAGAAAAGGCGAGGGGGGCATAGCTCAGTGGCAGAGCATTCGACTGCAGATCGAGAGGTCCTCGGTTCAAATCCGGGTGCCCCCTCAGCGTTTTGCCCGCAGTCGCGCCGAAAAGGGAGAGCGGGCGAGTGTCTTTGCCGATGCCGTCGAGCCGGTTTAGGAAAAAAAAAAAATTCAAAGCGTGAAGAAAAGGCAAGGGGGGCATAGCTCAGTGGCAGAGCATTTGACTGCAGATCGAGAGGTCCTCGGTTCAAATCCGGGTGCCCCCTCAGCGTTTTGCCCGCAGTCGCGCCGAAAAGGGAGAGCCGGCGAGTGTCTTTGCCGATGCCGTCGAGCCGGTTTAGGAAAAAAAAAAAAAAAATTCAAAGCGTGAAGAAAAGGCGAGGGGTGCATAGCTCAGTGGCAGAGCATTCGACTGCAGATCGAGAGGTCCTCGGTTCAAATCCGGGTGCCCCCTCAGCGTTTTGCCCGCAGTCGCGCCGAAAAGGGAGAGCCGGCGAGTGTCTTTGCCGATGCCGTCGAGCCGGTTTAGGAAAAAAAAAAAAAAATTCAAAGCGTGAAGAAAAGGCGAGGGGGGCATATCTCAGTGGCAGAGCATTCGACTGCAGATCGAGAGGTCCTCGGTTCAAATCCGGGTGCCCCCTCAGCGTTTTGCCCGCAGTCGCGCCGAAAAGGGAGAGCGGGCGAGTGTCTTTGCCGATGCCGTCGAGCCGGTTTAGGAAAAAAAAAAAATTCAAAGCGTGAAGAAAAGGCGAGGGGGGCATAGCTCAGTGGCAGAGCATTTGACTGCAGATCGAGAGGTCCTCGGTTCAAATCCGGGTGCCCCCTCAGCGTTTTGCCCGCAGTCGCGCCGAAAAGGGAGAGCCGGCGAGTGTCTTTGCCGATGCCGTCGAGCCGGTTTAGGAAAAAAAAAAAAAAAATTCAAAGCGTGAAGAAAAGGCGAGGGGTGCATAGCTCAGTGGCAGAGCATTCGACTGCAGATCGAGAGGTCCTCGGTTCAAATCCGGGTGCCCCCTCAGCGTTTTGCCCGCAGTCGCGCCGAAAAGGGAGAGCCGGCGAGTGTCTTTGCCGATGCCGTCGAGCCGGTTTAGGAAAAAAAAAAAAAAATTCAAAGCGTGAAGAAAAGGCGAGGGGGGCATATCTCAGTGGCAGAGCATTCGACTGCAGATCGAGAGGTCCTCGGTTCAAATCCGGGTGCCCCCTCAGCGTTTTGCCCGCAGTCGCGCCGAAAAGGGAGAGCGGGCGAGTGTCTTTGCCGATGCCGTCGAGCCGGTTTAGGAAAAAAAAAAAATTCAAAGCGTGAAGAAAAGGCGAGGGGGGCATAGCTCAGTGGCAGAGCATTCGACTGCAGATCGAGAGGTCCTCGGTTCAAATCCGGGTGCCCCCTCAGCGTTTTGCCCGCAGTCGCGCCGAAAAGGGAGAGCGGGCGAGTGTCTTTGCCGATGCCGTCGAGCCGGTTTAGGAAAAAAAAAAATTCAAAGCGTGAAGAAAAGGCGAGGGGTACATAGCTCAGTGGCAGAGCATTCGACTGCAGATCGAGAGGTCCTCGGTTCAAATCCAGGTGCCCCCTCAGCGTTTTGCACGCAGTCGCGCCGAAAAGGGAGAGCCGGCGAGTGTCTTTGCCGATGCCGTCGAGCCGGTTTAGGAAAAAAAAAAAAAAAATTCAAAGCGTGAAGAAAAGGCGAGGGGGCATAGCTCAGTGGCAGAGCATTCGACTGCAGATCGAGAGGTCCTCGGTTCAAATCCGGGTGCCCCCTCAGCGTTTTGCCCGCAGTCGCGCCGAAAAGGGAGAGCCGGCGAGTGTCTTTGCCGATGCCGTCGAGCCGGTTTAGGAAAAAAAAAAAAAAAAATTCAAAGCGTGAAGAAAAGGCGAGGGGGGCATAGCTCAGTGGCAGAGCATTCGACTGCAGATCGAGAGGTCCTCGGTTCAAATCCGGGTGCCCCCTCAGAGTTTTGCCCGCAGTCGCGCCGAAAAGGGAGAGCCGGCGAGTGTCTTTGCCGATGCCGTCGAGCCGGTTTAGGCAAAAAAAAAAAATTCAAAGCGTGAAGAAAAGGCGAGGGGGGCATAGCTCAGTGGCAGAGCATTCGACTGCAGATCGAGAGGTCCTCGGTTCAAATCCGGGTGCCCCCTCAGCGTTTTGCCCGCAGTCGCGCCGAAAAGGGAGAGCCGGCGAGTGTCTTTGCCGATGCCGTCGAGCCGGTTTAGGAAAAAAAAAAAAAAAATTCAAAGCGTGAAGAAAAGGCGAGGGGTGCATAGCTCAGTGGCAGAGCATTCGACTGCAGATCGAGAGGTCCTCGGTTCAAATCCGGGTGCCCCCTCAGCGTTTTGCCCGCAGTCGCGCCGAAAAGGGAGAGCCGGCGAGTGTCTTTGCCGATGCCGTCGAGCCGGTTTAGGAAAAAAAAAAAAAATTCAAAGCGTGAAGAAAAGGCGAGGGGCGCATAGCTCAGTGGCAGAGCATTCGACTGCAGATCGAGAGGTCCTCGGTTCAACTCCGGGTGCCCCCTCAGCGTTTTGCCCGCAGTCGCGCCGAAAAGGGAGAGCGGGCGAGTGTCTTTGCCGATGCCGTCGAGCCGGTTTAGGAAAAAAAAAAAAAAAATTCAAAGCGTGAAGAAAAGGCGAGGGGGGCATAGCTCAGTGGCAGAGCATTCGACTGCAGATCGAGAGGTCCTCGGTTCAAATCCGGGTGCCCCCTCAGCATTTTGCCCGCAGTCGCGCCGAAAAGGGAGAGCCGGCGAGTGTCTTTGCCGATGCCGTCGAGCCGGTTTAGGCAAAAAAAAAAATTCAAAGCGTGAAGAAAAGGCGAGGGGGGCATAGCTCAGTGGCAGAGCATTCGACTGCAGATCGAGAGGTCCTCGGTTCAAATCCGGGTGCCCCCTCAGCGTTTTGCCCGCAATCGCGCCGAAAAGGGAGAGCCGGCGAGTGTCTTTGCCGATGCCGTCGAGCCGGTTTAGGAAAAAAAAAAAAAATAATAATTCAAAGCGTGAAGAAAAGGCGAGGGGGGCATAGCTCAGTGGCAGAGCATTCGACTGCAGATCGAGAGGTCCTCGGTTCAAATCCGGGTGCCCCCTCAGCGTTTTGCCCGCAGTCGCGCCGAAAAGGGAGAGCCGGCGAGTGTCTTTGCCGATGCCGTCGAGCCGGTTTAGGCAAAAAAAAAAAATTCAAAGCGTGAAGAAAAGGCGAGGGGGGCATAGCTCAGTGGCAGAGCATTCGACTGCAGATCGAGAGGTCCTCGGTTCAAATCCGGGTGCCCCCTCAGCGTTTTGCCCGCAGTCGCGCCGAAAAGGGAGAGCGGGCGAGTGTCTTTGCCGATGCCGTCGAGCCGGTTTAGGAAAAAAAAAAAATTCAAAGCGTGAAGAAAAGGCAAGGGGGGCATAGCTCAGTGGCAGAGCATTTGACTGCAGATCGAGAGGTCCTCGGTTCAAATCCGGGTGCCCCCTCAGCGTTTTGCCCGCAGTCGCGCCGAAAAGGGAGAGCCGGCGAGTGTCTTTGCCGATGCCGTCGAGCCGGTTTAGGAAAAAAAAAAAAAAAATTCAAAGCGTGAAGAAAAGGCGAGGGGTGCATAGCTCAGTGGCAGAGCATTCGACTGCAGATCGAGAGGTCCTCGGTTCAAATCCGGGTGCCCCCTCAGCGTTTTGCCCGCAGTCGCGCCGAAAAGGGAGAGCCGGCGAGTGTCTTTGCCGATGCCGTCGAGCCGGTTTAGGAAAAAAAAAAAAAAATTCAAAGCGTGAAGAAAAGGCGAGGGGGGCATATCTCAGTGGCAGAGCATTCGACTGCAGATCGAGAGGTCCTCGGTTCAAATCCGGGTGCCCCCTCAGCGTTTTGCCCGCAGTCGCGCCGAAAAGGGAGAGCGGGCGAGTGTCTTTGCCGATGCCGTCGAGCCGGTTTAGGAAAAAAAAAAAATTCAAAGCGTGAAGAAAAGGCGAGGGGGGCATAGCTCAGTGGCAGAGCATTTGACTGCAGATCGAGAGGTCCTCGGTTCAAATCCGGGTGCCCCCTCAGCGTTTTGCCCGCAGTCGCGCCGAAAAGGGAGAGCCGGCGAGTGTCTTTGCCGATGCCGTCGAGCCGGTTTAGGAAAAAAAAAAAAAAAATTCAAAGCGTGAAGAAAAGGCGAGGGGTGCATAGCTCAGTGGCAGAGCATTCGACTGCAGATCGAGAGGTCCTCGGTTCAAATCCGGGTGCCCCCTCAGCGTTTTGCCCGCAGTCGCGCCGAAAAGGGAGAGCCGGCGAGTGTCTTTGCCGATGCCGTCGAGCCGGTTTAGGAAAAAAAAAAAAAAATTCAAAGCGTGAAGAAAAGGCGAGGGGGGCATATCTCAGTGGCAGAGCATTCGACTGCAGATCGAGAGGTCCTCGGTTCAAATCCGGGTGCCCCCTCAGCGTTTTGCCCGCAGTCGCGCCGAAAAGGGAGAGCGGGCGAGTGTCTTTGCCGATGCCGTCGAGCCGGTTTAGGAAAAAAAAAAAATTCAAAGCGTGAAGAAAAGGCGAGGGGGGCATAGCTCAGTGGCAGAGCATTCGACTGCAGATCGAGAGGTCCTCGGTTCAAATCCGGGTGCCCCCTCAGCGTTTTGCCCGCAGTCGCGCCGAAAAGGGAGAGCGGGCGAGTGTCTTTGCCGATGCCGTCGAGCCGGTTTAGGAAAAAAAAAAATTCAAAGCGTGAAGAAAAGGCGAGGGGTACATAGCTCAGTGGCAGAGCATTCGACTGCAGATCGAGAGGTCCTCGGTTCAAATCCAGGTGCCCCCTCAGCGTTTTGCACGCAGTCGCGCCGAAAAGGGAGAGCCGGCGAGTGTCTTTGCCGATGCCGTCGAGCCGGTTTAGGAAAAAAAAAAAAAAAATTCAAAGCGTGAAGAAAAGGCGAGGGGGCATAGCTCAGTGGCAGAGCATTCGACTGCAGATCGAGAGGTCCTCGGTTCAAATCCGGGTGCCCCCTCAGCGTTTTGCCCGCAGTCGCGCCGAAAAGGGAGAGCGGGCGAGTGTCTTTGCCGATGCCGTCGAGCCGGTTTAGGAAAAAAAAAAAAAAAAAAATTCAAAGCGTGAAGAAAAGGCGAGGGGGGCATAGCTCAGTGGCAGAGCATTCGACTGCAGATCGAGAGGTCCTCGGTTCAAATCCGGGTGCCCCCTCAGAGTTTTGCCCGCAGTCGCGCCGAAAAGGGAGAGCCGGCGAGTGTCTTTGCCGATGCCGTCGAGCCGGTTTAGGAAAAAAAAAAAAAAAAAATTCAAAGCGTGAAGAAAAGGCGAGGGGGGCATAGCTCAGTGGCAGAGCATTCGACTGCAGATCGAGAGGTCCTCGGTTCAAATCCGGGTGCGCCCGCAGTCGCGCCGAAAAGGGAGAGCCGGCGAGTGTCTTTGCCGATGCCGTCGAGCCGGTTTAGGAAAAAAAAAAAAAAAAATTCAAAGCGTGAAGAAAAGGCGAGGGGGGCATAGCTCAGTGGCAGAGCATTCGACTGCAGATCGAGAGGTCCTCGGTTCAAATCCGGGTGCCCCCTCAGAGTTTTGCCCGCAGTCGCGCCGAAAAGGGAGAGCCGGCGAGTGTCTTTGCCGATGCCGTCGAGCCGGTTTAGGAAAAAAAAAAAAATAAATAATTCAAAGCGTGAAGAAAAGGCGAGGGGGGCATAGCTCAGTGGCAGAGCATTCGACTGCAGATCGAGAGGTCCTCGGTTCAAATCCGGGTGCCCCCTCAGCGTTTTGCCCGCAGTCGCGCCGAAAAGGGAGAGCCGGCGAGTGTCTTTGCCGATGCCGTCGAGCCGGTTTAGGCAAAAAAAAAAAATTCAAAGGGTGAAGAAAAGCCGAGGGGGGCATAGCTCAGTGGCAGAGCATTCGACTGCAGATCGAGAGGTCCTCGGTTCAAATCCGGGTGCCCCCTCAGCGTTTTGCCCGCAGTCGCGCCGAAAAGGGAGAGCGGGCGAGTGTCTTTGCCGATGCCGTCGAGCCGGTTTAGGAAAAAAAAAAAAAAAAATTCAAAGCGTGAAGAAAAGGCGAGGGGTGCATAGCTCAGTGGCAGAGCATTCGACTGCAGATCGAGAGGTCCTCGGTTCAAATCCGGGTGCCCCCTCAGCGTTTTGCCCGCAGTCGCGCCGAAAAGGGAGAGCCGGCGAGTGTCTTTGCCGATGCCGTCGAGCCGGTTTAGGAAAAAAAAAAAAAAATTCAAAGCGTGAAGAAAAGGCGAGGGGGGCATAGCTCAGTGGCAGAGCATTCGACTGCAGATCGAGAGGTCCTCGGTTCAACTCCGGGTGCCCCCTCAGCGTTTTGCCCGCAGTCGCGCCGAAAAGGGAGAGCGGGCGAGTGTCTTTGCCGATGCCGTCGAGCCGGTTTAGGAAAAAAAAAAAAAAAAAAATTCAAAGCGTGAAGAAAAGGCGAGGGGGGCATAGCTCAGTGGCAGAGCATTCGACTGCAGATCGAGAGGTCCTCGGTTCAAATCCGGGTGCCCCCTCAGCATTTTGCCCGCAGTCGCGCCGAAAAGGGAGAGCCGGCGAGTGTCTTTGCCGATGCCGTCGAGCCGGTTTAGGCAAAAAAAAAAATTCAAAGCGTGAAGATAAGGCGAGGGGGGCATAGCTCAGTGGCAGAGCACTCGACTGCAGATCGAGAGGTCCTCGGTTCAAATCCGGGTGCTCCCTCAGCGTTTTGCCCGCAGTCGCGCCGAAAAGGGAGAGCCGGCGAGTGTCTTTGCCGATGCCGTCGAGCCGGTTTAGGCAAAAAAAAAAAATTCAAAGCGTGAAGAAAAGGCGAGGGGGGCATAGCTCAGTGGCAGAGCATTCGACTGCAGATCGAGAGGTCCTCGGTTCAAATCCGGGTGCCCCCTCAGCGTTTCGCCCGCAGTCGCGCCGAAAAGGGAGAGCGGGCGAGTGTCTTTGCCGATGCCGTCGAGCCGGTTTAGGAAAAAAAAAAAAAAAAAATTCAAAGCGTGAAGAAAAGGCGAGGGGGGCATAGCTCAGTGGCAGAGCATTCGACTGCAGATCGAGAGGTCCTCGGTTCAAATCCGGGTGCCCCCTCAGCGTTTTGCCCGCAGTCGCGCCGAAAAGGGAGAGCCGGCGAGTGTCTTTGCCGATGCCGTCGAGCCGGTTTAGGAAAAAAAAAAAAAAAATTCAAAGCGTGAAGAAAAGGCGAGGGGGGCATATCTCAGTGGCAGAGCATTCGACTGCAGATCGAGAGGTCCTCGGTTCAAATCCGGGTGCCCCCTCAGCGTTTTGCCCGCAGTCGCGCCGAAAAGGGAGAGCGGGCGAGTGTCTTTGCCGATGCCGTCGAGCCGGTTTAGGAAAAAAAAAAATTCAAAGCGTGAAGAAAAGGCGAGGGGGGCATAGCTCAGTGGCAGAGCATTTGACTGCAGATCGAGAGGTCCTCGGTTCAAATCCGGGTGCCCCCTCAGCGTTTTGCCCGCAGTCGCGCCGAAAAGGGAGAGCCGGCGAGTGTCTTTGCCGATGCCGTCGAGCCGGTTTAGGAAAAAAAAAAAAAAAATTCAAAGCGTGAAGAAAAGGCGAGGGGTGCATAGCTCAGTGGCAGAGCATTCGACTGCAGATCGAGAGGTCCTCGGTTCAAATCCGGGTGCCCCCTCAGCGTTTTGCCCGCAGTCGCGCCGAAAAGGGAGAGCCGGCGAGTGTCTTTGCCGATGCCGTCGAGCCGGTTTAGGAAAAAAAAAAAAAAATTCAAAGCGTGAAGAAAAGGCGAGGGGGGCATATCTCAGTGGCAGAGCATTCGACTGCAGATCGAGAGGTCCTCGGTTCAAATCCGGGTGCCCCCTCAGCGTTTTGCCCGCAGTCGCGCCGAAAAGGGAGAGCGGGCGAGTGTCTTTGCCGATGCCGTCGAGCCGGTTTAGGAAAAAAAAAAAATTCAAAGCGTGAAGAAAAGGCGAGGGGGGCATAGCTCAGTGGCAGAGCATTCGACTGCAGATCGAGAGGTCCTCGGTTCAAATCCGGGTGCCCCCTCAGCGTTTTGCCCGCAGTCGCGCCGAAAAGGGAGAGCGGGCGAGTGTCTTTGCCGATGCCGTCGAGCCGGTTTAGGAAAAAAAAAAATTCAAAGCGTGAAGAAAAGGCGAGGGGTGCATAGCTCAGTGGCAGAGCATTCGACTGCAGATCGAGAGGTCCTCGGTTCAAATCCGGGTGCCCCCTCAGCGTTTTGCACGCAGTCGCGCCGAAAAGGGAGAGCCGGCGAGTGTCTTTGCCGATGCCGTCGAGCCGGTTTAGGAAAAAAAAAAAAAAAATTCAAAGCGTGAAGAAAAGGCGAGGGGGCATAGCTCAGTGGCAGAGCATTCGACTGCAGATCGAGAGGTCCTCGGTTCAAATCCGGGTGCCCCCTCAGCGTTTTGCCCGCAGTCGCGCCGAAAAGGGAGAGCGGGCGAGTGTCTTTGCCGATGCCGTCGAGCCTGTTTAGGAAAAAAAAAAAAAAAAAAATTCAAAGCGTGAAGAAAAGGCGAGGGGGGCATAGCTCAGTGGCAGAGCATTCGACTGCAGATCGAGAGGTCCTCGGTTCAAATCCGGGTGCCCCCTCAGAGTTTTGCCCGCAGTCGCGCCGAAAAGGGAGAGCCGGCGAGTGTCTTTGCCGATGCCGTCGAGCCGGTTTAGGAAAAAAAAAAAAAAAAAATTCAAAGCGTGAAGAAAAGGCGAGGGGGGCATAGCTCAGTGGCAGAGCATTCGACTGCAGATCGAGAGGTCCTCGGTTCAAATCCGGGTGCGCCCGCAGTCGCGCCGAAAAGGGAGAGCCGGCGAGTGTCTTTGCCGATGCCGTCGAGCCGGTTTAGGAAAAAAAAAAAAAAAAAATTCAAAGCGTGAAGAAAAGGCGAGGGGGGCATAGCTCAGTGGCAGAGCATTCGACTGCAGATCAAGAGGTCCTCGGTTCAAATCCGGGTGCCCCCTCAGAGTTTTGCCCGCAGTCGCGCCGAAAAGGGAGAGCCGGCGAGTGTCTTTGCCGATGCCGTCGAGCCGGTTTAGGAAAAAAAAAAAAATAAATAATTCAAAGCGTGAAGAAAAGGCGAGGGGGGCATAGCTCAGTGGCAGAGCATTCGACTGCAGATCGAGAGGTCCTCGGTTCAAATCCGGGTGCCCCCTCAGCGTTTTGCCCGCAGTCGCGCCGAAAAGGGAGAGCCGGCGAGTGTCTTTGCCGATGCCGTCGAGCCGGTTTAGGCAAAAAAAAAAAATTCAAAGGGTGAAGAAAAGCCGAGGGGGGCATAGCTCAGTGGCAGAGCATTCGACTGCAGATCGAGAGGTCCTCGGTTCAAATCCGGGTGCCCCCTCAGCGTTTTGCCCGCAGTCGCGCCGAAAAGGGAGAGCGGGCGAGTGTCTTTGCCGATGCCGTCGAGCCGGTTTAGGAAAAAAAAAAAATTCAAAGCGTGAAGAAAAGGCGAGGGGGGCATAGCTCAGTGGCAGAGCATTTGACTGCAGATCGAGAGGTCCTCGGTTCAAATCCGGGTGCCCCCTCAGCGTTTTGCCCGCAGTCGCGCCGAAAAGGGAGAGCCGGCGAGTGTCTTTGCCGATGCCGTCGAGCCGGTTTAGGAAAAAAAAAAAAAAAAATTCAAAGCGTGAAGAAAAGGCGAGGGGTGCATAGCTCAGTGGCAGAGCATTCGACTGCAGATCGAGAGGTCCTCGGTTCAAATCCGGGTGCCCCCTCAGCGTTTTGCCCGCAGTCGCGCCGAAAAGGGAGAGCCGGCGAGTGTCTTTGCCGATGCCGTCGAGCCGGTTTAGGAAAAAAAAAAAAAAATTCAAAGCGTGAAGAAAAGGCGAGGGGGGCATAGCTCAGTGGCAGAGCATTCGACTGCAGATCGAGAGGTCCTCGGTTCAACTCCGGGTGCCCCCTCAGCGTTTTGCCCGCAGTCGCGCCGAAAAGGGAGAGCGGGCGAGTGTCTTTGCCGATGCCGTCGAGCCGGTTTAGGAAAAAAAAAAAAAAAAAAATTCAAAGCGTGAAGAAAAGGCGAGGGGGGCATAGCTCAGTGGCAGAGCATTCGACTGCAGATCGAGAGGTCCTCGGTTCAAATCCGGGTGCCCCCTCAGCATTTTGCCCGCAGTCGCGCCGAAAAGGGAGAGCCGGCGAGTGTCTTTGCCGATGCCGTCGAGCCGGTTTAGGCAAAAAAAAAAATTCAAAGCGTGAAGATAAGGCGAGGGGGGCATAGCTCAGTGGCAGAGCACTCGACTGCAGATCGAGAGGTCCTCGGTTCAAATCCGGGTGCCCCCTCAGCGTTTTGCCCGCAGTCGCGCCGAAAAGGGAGAGCCGGCGAGTGTCTTTGCCGATGCCGTCGAGCCGGTTTAGGCAAAAAAAAAAAATTCAAAGCGTGAAGAAAAGGCGAGGGGGGCATAGCTCAGTGGCAGAGCATTCGACTGCAGATCGAGAGGTCCTCGGTTCAAATCCGGGTGCCCCCTCAGCGTTTTGCCCGCAGTCGCGCCGAAAAGGGAGAGCGGGCGAGTGTCTTTGCCGATGCCGTCGAGCCGGTTTAGGAAAAAAAAAAAAAAAAAAATTCAAAGCGTGAAGAAAAGGCGAGGGGGGCATAGCTCAGTGGCAGAGCATTCGACTGCAGATCGAGAGGTCCTCGGTTCAAATCCGGGTGCCCCCTCAGCGTTTTGCCCGCAGTCGCGCCGAAAAGGGAGAGCCGGCGAGTGTCTTTGCCGATGCCGTCGAGCCGGTTTAGGAAAAAAAAAAAAAAAAAAATTCAAAGCGTGAAGAAAAGGCGAGGGGGGCATAGCTCAGTGGCAGAGCATTCGACTGCAGATCGAGAGGTCCTCGGTTCAAATCCGGGTGCCCCCTCAGCGTTTTGCCCGCAGTCGCGCCGAAAAGGGAGAGCCGGCGAGTGTCTTTGCCGATGCCGTCGAGCCGGTTTAGGAAAAAAAAAAAAAAAAATTCAAAGCGTGAAGAAAAGGCGAGGGGGGCATAGCTCAGTGGCAGAGCATTCGACTGCAGATCGAGAGGTCCTCGGTTCAAATCCGGGTGCCCCCTCAGAGTTTTGCCCGCAGTCGCGCCGAAAAGGGAGAGCCGGCGAGTGTCTTTGCCGATGCCGTCGAGCCGGTTTAGGAAAAAAAAAAAAAAAAATTCAAAGCGTGAAGAAAAGGCGAGGGGGGCATAGCTCAGTGGCAGAGCATTCGACTGCAGATCGAGAGGTCCTCGGTTCAAATCCGGGTGCCCCCTCAGAGTTTTGCCCGCAGTCGCGCCGAAAAGGGAGAGCCGGCGAGTGTCTTTGCCGATGCCGTCGAGCCGGTTTAGGAAAAAAAAAAAATAAATAATTCAAAGCGTGAAGAAAAGGCGAGGGGGGCATAGCTCAGTGGCAGAGCATTCGACTGCAGATCGAGAGGTCCTCGGTTCAAATCCGGGTGCCCCCTCAGCGTTTTGCCCGCAATCGCGCCGAAAAGGGAGAGCCGGCGAGTGTCTTTGCCGATGCCGTCGAGCCGGTTTAGGAAAAAAAAAAAATTCAAAGCGTGAAGAAAAGGCGAGGGGGGCATAGCTCAGTGGCAGAGCATTCGACTGCAGATCGAGAGGTCCTCGGTTCAAATCCGGGTGCCCCCTCAGCGTTTTGCCCGCAGTCGCGCCGAAAAGGGAGAGCCGGCGAGTGTCTTTGCCGATGCCGTCGAGCCGGTTTAGGAAAAAAAAAAAAAATTCAAAGCGTGAAGAAAAGGCGAGGGGGATAACGGCTGACTGACCGACGCAGGGAGGTGCGGTTTGAGCATGATGGAGTGAGAGGCGGAGTCACGCAGTGGCGCGCTCGAGCAGGAGATCGGGTTTGGCGGGCTGAGTGAGAGACGCCAGGAGAACCACGAGTAGATGCAGGGGCGAGTATATGCCGGGACACAGACGAGAGAAGGGCATAGGTCGGGCTGAAGCATCCAGATACCCGTCCATTACTAAGTACCTTACCGCTAAGATAGAGCCAGCCATGTCAGTGGAGGCCGGGGCCGTCTCACAGCGTGCTGTACGGGCCGCCCAGAGACAACAAGGGGCCATGGAGGAATCAACTATCCCGATCACCATAAGCGAATCAGCTGGGAACATCCGCACGGAGCTGGCAGAAACCGCTGAAGTAAGCCCCCCAATCATGCCCCGGACCAGGGCTACTACAGAGACTCAGGTATGTTCTGTTAATAGGGGGGAAACTACTGCACTGGCTGCTGATGGCGAACAGGACATTAGGAAGCTCATACAGGCGTTACCAACCAAAGAGGAATTACAAGCCCTACTGAGCGACCTAAAAATGGCGGTAAGGGAAGAAATGTGTGAAGTAACTGCCAAGCTAGAGGTAATGGATAAAAGACTGTGTAGCTGTGAGTCATCACAGACCTCGGCAGACGCCCGTATAGATTCGCTGGAGAGGAAGTTTAAAACACAACATCAAAAATTGTTAATGTTGCAGCTGCAAGCAGAGGAATCTGAGAATAGAAGTAGGAGAAATAATGTACGCATTAAAGGGATTCCAGAAATAATAAAATCACCTGAGCTGAGGAAAACAGTAACCGATATCTTTAATAAATATCTAGGAAAAACACCTGATACCCATATTGAGCTGGACCGTGTTCATAGGAGTCCGGCAGGGCCTATGTCGGAACTAGGGCCCCCCAGAGACGTGCTGTGCCGTGTTCACTTTTTCAGGGTGAAAGAGGATATAATGAGAGCAGCATGGCAGAAAGGGGTGTTGGAGCACGCAGGTCAGGGGGTTCAGGTGTTCCCAGACCTTAGTTGGCAGACGAAAAGAAGAAGAAGGTTACTGAGACCACTTTTGGATCAAATACGGGCAAAAGGTGCAACTTACAGATGGGGGCACCCATTTTCATTAATTATAAAAAGGGATGGCCATACCTTTGCCCTGATGGTGCCAGAGCAACTACCGGACTTATTTAAGTTCTTAAACTCAGAAGTAGTGGAGATCCCTGACTGGATTGATATTCCTATTGAGAATGTGGGAGAGTATACCCAACAGAAGAAACTGCAGAGGAGTAGAAATTAGGAGAAGGAAGTAGAACTATAACTCAGTGGTGGACTCGTTTTCTGTTTTTTTTTTTTTTCGTTGGTGTTTTTTATTTTTTTTTTTTTTTTTTTTTTTGTTTAGTACCCTGTCTTTGATTTTCCTCAATCTCTCGCTATCCTGGACTTGTTGGAAGGCTCCTAGGACTTCCCCCCCCCATGGGGCGCCCCCCCGTGCTCCGCCCCCTAAAGAAAAATTATTTTTTCCTGTTTGTTCTTTTCTATTTTTTCATGTTTAGTGGAAGGTATTCCATAGGTTGTGATGCATTATAAGCGATTCCAATGGAAGGCTCGCTGCTACTCCCACCTTTTTTTTTTTTTTGTGTGTCACAGGGAGTGGGTGAATTATTGCTGTGTTTTGGAGGGATCAGAAGCACATGATGTATTTGAAGAAATGTCACATTTTTTTTTTTTTGGGGTGTGTTGTGGTATGGAAAAATTTAATTGCTGTGTTATCGATATATAGCACGGGGACTGTGTGGTAACACATGATACACTGGTTGCACATGAAGAAAGAGAGGGGGAGGGTATAAAGGGGGGAGGGGAAGGAGGGAGGGGTGGGGGTGGTACACGTAGGGGAGAGGGGAAGGGGGGGGTGGGTTGGGTGTACATTAAGGTGGGGAAGGGAGGGGAGTGAAGAGGCGGAGGGAGGGGCAAGAAGGGAGGGAGGGGGAGGGAGAGGGGGGAGGGAACTAAGATACCAATGAACTAAGATACCAATATCACATTTTTTGTCAGCACAAATACTTCTACACTAAGTGATAGGGGCATTCAGTGGCCCTTGTGAATTAGAGGGAAATGAGTAGGGGGAGGACACGAGGAATTTGTATTTTCCCCTTTTTTTATTTTTTTTTTTCCCTCCCCCCCTTCCATTACCTCATTTTTGGGGATGGTGGGGGGGTGGGGGTGGAGGGGGAGGGGGAGGATAGGGGTGGTGTGGGGGGATGCATGGGTTACTTAGGAGTAAGGGGAAGGAAAGGGGTTGAATGGGGGTGTGGGGGGAAGGGGGGGGGCAGATGGGGCTATATGTTAACAATTAT
Organism: Lithobates septentrionalis; assembly: GCA_037952835.1. NCBI lineage: Eukaryota > Metazoa > Chordata > Amphibia > Anura > Ranidae > Lithobates > Lithobates septentrionalis. Next base: position 7,901,839 of record JBBDGP010000805.1, on the reverse strand, counting down.
AAAATAAGTATGGAAACGTAAACATAACTGTATAAGGTAGCATTGATTTCATTATGTTGTGTAAAGGGAAGACACAGGGCGCTGTCCTGAGGATCGGGGAGAACAAACATGCTGAAGGAAGAGGTCTCCTTCACGTTTTTCCCTTCTCTCTTCCTGGTATTACTTTTGTTGTACTCTCCTTGGTTATCTCACTCTTAGTTATTATTAAAGGGCGTGCCACTGCTATTTTTGATATATATACACTCAAACTTTTCGTGCTCAGGGGCATTTCCCTACAAAAGACGTCTCCCCTCCGAGTGGAGGAAAAGTCGGAGGCGTTTATAACGTGGGTTTTTTTTTTTTTTTTTATCCAACGACACCGAGGATCCGTGTCGTTTGGATCGTACCCCCTAACTGGAACAGGGGAACGGGGGGTAGGGGGAGGGGGGTGCTTTTTTTTTTTTTTTTTTTTCTCTTTTTCTCTCTGGGGTTCTGGTCGGGGGGCCCCTCTCCTCGTAGTTTCCAATAGATCCCAAAAAAAATATGACTAGAATAAAATTCACCTCATACAATGTCAAGGGACTGAACATTCTGGAAAAATGGATCAGATTACTTGCGGAGGTGGGAAGGCTGGGGACGCAGATTGGCTTCTTCCAGGAGACACATTTTAAAAGGGACAGAATACCAAAACTTGTAAATCATAAATTCTCAATAGCTTATCACAGTGCATCTCCTAGTGCCAAAACCAATGGAGTATCAATCATTGTCTCAAAACAGATCCCATGGAAGGAATTAAAGGTAGTCACAGACGAGGAGGGCCGCCTTTTAATTGTAAAAGGACAAATTGGATTACAGAGGATCACATTGGTGAACCTATACCTCCCAAACGAAGAACAGGTCAGCTACCTCGAAACCTGCCTACAAATGATACATCAACACAAGGAGGGTATTCTAGTGATGGGAGGAGACCTAAATCTCGTATTAGACCCGCTCCTGGACACGTCCAGGGGAGCATCATATCTCTCACTGACAAAAATACAAAGAGTTAAGAAATTATTAAGTAATTTGCAAGTAATAGACACATGGAGGTCACTCCATGTCCAAGATAGGGACTATACGTTCTTTTCGCCAAAACACAAAACATACACTCGTATTGACTATGTCTTGATATCACAGACAGTCATAACATCACTGGTGAGTGCGGAAATAGGATCATTTACCTTGTCAGACCATGCTCCGACAGATTGCACGCTGGATTTAGGGGAGGAGGAACGCCGGGAATGGCATTGGAAGATTAATGAAACACTACTAAAAGACAAGGAGTATGAGCAAAAACTTAGTCAGGAATTAGATTCCTTCTTTTTGACAAATGAGTCGAATGAAGTTACCCCATTCTGTGTCTGGGAAGCACACAAATGCGTGATGAGGGGAGCTTTGATATCATTGGGGGCGTATAGGAAAAAAAAGCTTAATGTACAGATTGAGGACATGCTTAAAAAAATCCGGGAAGTAGAACTAAAACATAAAAAATCTCAGACACAGTCACTAGAGGAGAAACTAGGTGGCCTCCGAGGGGATTTGAACTCTCTCCTTATTGAACAGGCAAAAGCAAAATTGAAACGGGGAAGGAGGACACTATACGAATTCGGGAACAAACCAAGTAGGATGCTGGCAAAGGCCCTCAAGGATGCCTCAACACAACCTTATTTGTCGGGTATTAAAACACAGAGGGGTGAGGTGGCGAATTCGTCACAGGAGATGGCACAGATTTTTAGAGAATATTATGAGGGTCTTTACCAGCTGGATGGTCACCAGTCCCCACATAGGTTTAGAAATAAACAAGAGAGGGCAAAAGAATACCTACGTAATTCAGAAATGCCAAGGTTAACGGAGGAGGTAGCACGAGATCTAGACGTACCAATCTCAATAGAAGAATTTAAGAAAGCAATAAACCTTCTAAAAGTAGGGAAAGCCCCGGGCCCAGATGGTTATACCCTGTTGTATTATAAACTTTTTGCTGAGAAATTGGCCCCGAGATTTACAGCGGCTTTTAACTCCCTACGGGAAGGACGGAGGATACCTAGAGAGACTTTGATGGCACATATAGCAGTAATTCCGAAGGAGGGAAAGGATCCATCCCAATGTTCTAGTTATCGGCCAATTGCGCTGCTGAACGTGGATTTAAAAATTTTCTCTAAGATTCTGGCGTTAAGATTAGAAGAGCATATTCCGGCACTGATTCACCCAGACCAAGTGGGATTCACGGCAGGAAGGGAGGGGAGGGAAAATACGCAGAGAGTAATAAATGCAATATACACTGCACAGAGCAGACAAGAACCCCTTTATACTGTTCTCAGCGGATGCAGAAAAAGCTTTCGATAGGGTTGACTGGATTTTCCTTGAAACAACTTTACAACATATTGGATTGGGTGAAGGAATGCTGAGCTGGTTCTCAAACCTTTTTTTTTTTTCATTATAACAAAGTTTTATTGAGCAAGAAAGTGCATACAGGTATTACAATGTATACTTGTGCTTACATTCAAATAAGGCAGCATATAATCGTATTATGTAATCATCTGCATTCCACATACAATGAAGTTGTTTTAAACTTTTCTATGAGGTTAGTACATTTAAACAATATGTGTGTTCCTAGGGGCTAATACGACCATAATAATGATGTGCGTTATTTAAGAGCATGTTTCTGAATCTTGCGTCCATCGATCCCAGATCTTGTTAAATTTGTCTGGACAGCCTCTGTTAATGTAGATATATTTTTTATAGGGGAGAGTTGCATTTATGTCAGCTCGCCATTCTCCAAAATCTGGTGGTGTCTGTCTCATCCATTTCCTGGCTATTATTTTCCTTCCAGAAAATAGGGTTTCCTGTAGGAAAATTTTGGTGAACTTGTCAGGGGGGTTAGGGAAAATCCCTAGCAAACATTGTTTTGGGTCCATCGCTACAGGGGATCCCATGTTGTCATGCAAAAAAGTTACAATTTGTTGCCATAGTCCCTGGATTCGCGGACAGGACCAGATGAGGTGGAAGAATGTACCGGTTGTGGATTCGCACATTGGGCATTTAGCTGGTTGGTTCTTGTTGAATTTGGCTACTCTGAGTGGGGTTAGATATGCTCTATGTAATATATATATTTGTGTTAATCTGTCTGAGAGTTTGGGCGATACTTCTTTACAAGATTCTAACGCTTCTTCCCATTCCTCATTCTCCATCTGGCCCACATCTTCCTCCCATCGTGGTTTAGGTACATATGCAACTCTAGCCGATATGGGGGCATTTAACATGTTATAGAAGCAAGAAATTAATTTTTTGGGGTCCGTGTCTTTTATGATTGCAATTAAGGGGTTGGGTGTAGGTTGTAATGAGGTTTTTAAAAATTGTGTGCGGGCTGCGTGCCTCACTTGAAAGTATCTAAAGAACATGTTTTGTTGTAGTGTAAATTCCTCTTTCAGAGTGTTAAAGTCTTTGAGGGTATTATTTGATATTATGTGGTATAGATAATATATTCCCTTTCTGATCCAGATCCCTGGATCCTGTACGTGTTGAAACTCTTGGAGATTTCTGTTGTACCATAGGGGAGTGTGGTCATTGTGTAAGGGAATATTCAGTTTATTATTTGCCAGCTCCCAGATGCGTCTATAATGGTAAAGTAAGGACTTCTTGTCTACTCTGCCCTCCACTACCTTTGTGCCCATGGTTATACCATATATTGGATCTGTAGTTTGCTGTGCCCATTTTGGGCACAGCAAAGTCAGAAATCTTTCACTGTCTGTCTTGTCTATATGAAACAAATGTGACAGTTGGGAAGCTATGTAGTAGTGGTTAAAGTCAGGGAGCGCTGTACCTCCCATGTCCGTTGGGTTTTTGAGAGTCTGCCATGATATCTTATGTCTGCCGTTCCCCCAGATAAAGGGTTTGAGTAGGGTTTCAATCGTCTTAAAGTATTTTAAGGGGATATATGTCGGGGCGTGCCAAAGAATATATAATATTTTGGGAAGTAGGACCATCTTTATCAGGTTTACACGGCCCCAGACTCCCAGGGGTAGGCGGGTCCAGGCTTTAATTTTGGCTCTGATGAGTGAAAGTGTTGGTTTAATATTCAGGGTCATATAATCTGATGGGGTTCTGGAAATGTGTATCCCCAGATATTTAATCCTGTCAGTTCTTTGTAGTGGTAGTTCAGCTTGGGATCCTGTAAGCGGAAAGCTATCAACTGGTAAGATTTGAGACTTCTCCCAGTTGATCTTGAGTCCAGAAAATTTCCCGAACTGTTCGATCACCCGGAGAGCTTTGTAGAGGGATTGTCCAGGGTCAGCTAGGTATAATAATGTATCGTCAGCATACATGCTGATTTTTTCCGTGAGTGTCCCAAGCCTAAGTCCCTCAATCTCTGGGTCCGCCCGAACAGATATGGCAAGTGGCTCCGCAGCCAGCGCGTAGAGTAGCGGGGAGAGGGGGCAGCCCTGTCTCGTGCCTCTGCCGAGGTCAAACTTCTGAGACGGCCACCCGTTCGCCACCACTCTGGCCGCGGGCTGTTGATACAATAATTGGACCCATTTGATGAAATTGGGGCCAAATCCATATCTCCCCAGGCAGCTCCACAGATACGACCACTCCACCGAATCGAATGCCTTGGCCGTATCTAGAGTCGCCACCACTCTTGTGCCAACGTTTTCGTGTGAAGCTTGTAAATTTATAAATAATTTCCTAAGGTTGAAGGAGGTGTTACGGCCGGGCATGAATCCCGCCTGATCTGGGTGTATGAGGGTTAGTATGACCTGATTTAGTCTAATGGAGAGTGTTTTGGCAAGGATCTTAATATCTACTTGTAACAGTGATATGGGATGGTAGGATTCCGGTAGGCTTGGGTTTTTACCCGGTTTGGGTATTAAAATTATAGTGGCTTCTCTCATAGATAATGGGAGGGTAAAAGTCTTGAACATTTCATTATATAAGGTTAATAGTTTGGGGGTAATCACCTCGCTGTATTGTGAGTAAAACTCTATAGGTAGGCCATCTGAGCCTGGGGCTTTGGATCTGGCAAAACTGGCTATCGCCGTCACGATCTCCTCTACCGTTAGAGGGGCCTCGAGAAGGCTGACCTGGTCCTCAGTAAGCTGGGGAAACACCACTCCATCTAGAAAGCAGTCCATATCGGTGGACTCGCCTCACACTGTGGAGGTGTATAAGTCTCTATAGAATTCCTCAAACCTGGATGATACTATTGGGGGGTCTGAGATTTTTTGTCCCTCTGGGTCCTGTAGTGTAATGACTACTGGAGGTTTGTCCTCGCTGTGGACCAGATAAGCCAAGAGTCTGCCAGCCCTCTCCCCCTGCTCAAAGTGTTTCTGTTTGGTGAAAAATAATTTCTGTCTAGCTTTCGTGTACTGTATTTGGTTCACCACTCTAGTTTGCAACTTAAGAAGGGAAGCGTTAGCAGGGGAGGGATCCGCCTTATATGTTTGTTCTGTAGATGCCAGATCTAGTGTTACTTTATTATATATTTCTATCGACCCCTTTTTTAAGGTATTGATGTATGTGGTCAGGGAGGAGCGTGCATGTAGTTTAAAGGTTTCCCACACCACTAAGGGGGAAGCAGAATCTGCATTTTCTGTAAAAAATTTGTCCCATTCATTGGCAAGGTCATCCTCCTCGGGGAGCAGGGACAGCCAGAAGGGATTCAGACGCCACGGCCGTGGCGGCATATCAAGTGGGAATTTTAGCTTGATCCAGTATGGGGCATGATCAGAAAGTATTCTGGGGCCGAATTCTGAGTCAAGAAGTCTTGGGATGAGTTTTTGTGATATTAATATAAGGTCAATGCGGGACATGGTATTATGTGAAGATGAGAAGCACGAATAGGCTAGTTTAGTTGGGAATCTATGTCTCCACGTGTCTATCAAATGGACGGGGGAAATGAGATTTAACATTCTGGTGTCTCCGGTGTGGGCTGTGTCTGTTGTTAAAGGTCTGAGTCTGTCTAATTTTTCATTCAGTGTAGTATTGAAATCACCCATCCAAATTACTGAGGCTTGGGGATGTTTAGCCATAAAAGCAATTCCTTCTAGCAGAATTGAGATGGAGAATGGGGGGGGGACATAGAAGGCCATTAGTAAGAAGGGTTCTCCGTGGATTCTGGAGGACAGGAATACATAGCGGCCTTTTGGGTCCGTTTGGATTTCACTTAATTCAAAGTGGACAGATTTTGCAATAAGTATCGATACTCCTCTGGAGTGAGGTGTGTGCGTTGAGTGGAATGTCCAACCCACCCATGGACGGCGGAGTGCCATTTGTAGTCTGCCCTCCACGTGTGTCTCCACTAATGTCATTATGTCTACTCTTTGTTTCTTAAGGAATGCAAGCACTGCCGTGCATTTGACCTTGTCACGTAGTCCTCTCACATTCCAAGTAAGAAACTTCAGTGTTGCACTCAACATTGGATTCTCTGTTTACCTATTTTATAGCTATGGATGTACCTATTAATCTGAGCATAGGTTATAATAAATCTGTCGTACCTTAACATTGGATGTAGTATATACCAGCAATCTTTCAAGTAATACCTTTGAGATCTCGTACACATGAGCACTTTATGCATTGAACACACATCATACATTTGCTTTTTAACCTTTTTTGATCCCCCTCCCCCTCCCCCCTCCCCCCTCCCAGCCCTGCATCTTCCCCAACTGATGCGAGCATACTCCCATAACTGAACTTGTAATGCCCGCCAAGAGAAAACTGCACCCGACAGGGTGTATAGGAAAAAAAAGAAAACATAGGAAAAAGTAAGTTTAAATGTGAAGAGCAAATTTGCCTGACGGATGAATCGTTTGATTCGATATCTGTGCCTGTCTCTTAAGCCATCCTCTCTTGGGGCATCTGGGGGTAAGTCACGCTGAACTCCACAAGTTGCCAGCGAGACTTTGTCAGTCCGAGGCTCCTGCTACAACTGTAGCTGACAAAGTAAAGGAAAAAAAAAAAAAACAAGAAGATTTTCATGTATAAAGGGGAAAAATGAAAAAACAGGCAAAGTCTAGGGGAAAGACATCATGCCTCGACCCACTAGGGGGGGCACTTGGTAGTTGTTGCAGATCTTTATGCCTTGATACTGTCCCACGGATCCAATTTGTGTTTTAACCCTTTGTTTGTAGTGGAAAGGGATAATGGGTAAGTGTGATTGAAAAGGCAGTCTCTGCAGCTTGACACAGTCCGTCCACAAGGTTAACAACTGGTGTACATTGGTACATCATGCAGCAGAGCTGCAGAGATTAAGGTTATCACAGTCTTTTCATCTCAGGTAAGTCAGGGTTTTGATACGTACAGTCTCTGTTATATCTTTCATACTCACTCGACCTTCAGTCTGCTCTTGCTGGAGCGTTCCGTCGCTCAATCCATGACATCAGCTCTGCTGGATCTTCAAAGAACGATGCACGTCCATCATGTTCCACCCTGAGTTTTGCGGGGAATAGCATTGCATATTTGTAATGCATGTCTCTGAGTTTGCGTTTGGCCTCCATAAAGGTTTGCCGGCGTCGCTGCACCTCAGCCGAGAAATCTGGGAACAGTGCAACTTTAACATTGCCAACTGGGATGTTACCTCTCTCCCTTGCCAGCCGCAGGGCTGCATCTCTGTCCTTGTAATTTAAGAGTTTTGCAATAAATGTGCGTGGCGGGGCACCCTGAGGCGGTGGTCTGGCGGGCATGCGGTGTGCCCTTTCTACTGCCAGCATGGGGGAGAAGGCCTCTCTGCCATATGTAGTTGTGAGCAATTGCTCTAGGAAAGCAGTTGGATCTTTACCTTCCGCTCCCTCCGGGAGGCCGATTAGGCGGATGTTACACCTTCTGCTCCTGTTCTCAATGTCGTCTTGTTTGGAGAACAGTTGCTGTATGTGTTGTTTCATCTGCTCCATCCCTGTCTGGAGCGGAGGGATGGCGTCTTCTGCAACGCTGATGCGGGTCTCTGTCTCCTTGACTCTATCTCTCAGTTTGTGGAGATCTTGCCTGATCAGGGATATGTCCACCTTCACTTCCTCTATTTGAGAGGCAAGCGATGTACGGCAGAGGGTGATAGCTTCCAGCAGCTTGTCTGTGTCTCCCGCCGTGCGCTCTGTACCATGCTGCTCGGCGCCGCCATTTTCCTCCTGATCTTCCTTTTCCTGACGGCGATATTGGTCCAGTTTTGCCGAGGCCGATTTTTGTGATTTCGACGGGGACATGATGTCTGATGTTCAGTGAGTCCTGGGGGGTGTTTTCCAGGTCAGGATGTCGTCCGTGGGTTGTAGGATGCCTTGGATTACAGGATCACTGTGTGGAGCCGCTCAAAGTGCGTCCTACTCCATGTAGAGTCAGGCCACGCCCCCTGGTTCTCAAACCTTTACTCAATTCCGAGTGCGAGGGTTAAGGTTAATGACAGACTGTCGGATCCTTTTGCGATACAAAATGGAACGCGGCAGGGATGCCCCCTATCACCAATTATCTTTATTCTCACACTGGAACCTTTCCTAAGGAAAATACGCGCTGATTGCAATATTAGGGGTATCAAGACAGAGAGAGAGGAACACAAGTTAGCAGCATATGCTGACGATTTGATCTGCTTTATAACCTCTCCAATTATATCCCTCCCTTCCCTTCTAAGTGAGATAAACAATTTTGGAGATCTAGCAAACTATAAGGTAAACTACACTAAGTCTGAAGCCATGGGGTTGGAAATGAAGACAACTGAAACACACCAGATAAAATCACAATTCAATTTTAGGTGGACAGACTCCCATATAAGTTATCTGGGGACCAAAATCCCAAAGAAGCTTAGTAGAGTGTTTGAACTAAATTATGCCCCGCTATTAAGACAAATTAAACAAGATTTTAGGAGATGGGACAGGGAAACCTTTACCTGGTTTGGAAGGACAAATATTATAAAGATGAACGTGATGCCCAGAGTCCTCTATTTGTTCCAAACATTGCCAATAAAGATCCCATCGAACTTCTTAAAGAACCTTAGATCAATGTTCCTGAGGTTCATTTGGGCAGGTAAACCAGCAAGGGTAAGGAGAAACATTTTAGTACTCCCAAAAGAAAAAGGAGGTATTGGTTTTCCAGACCCAGTACGATACAGGGAAGCCCTACAACTAGCGAGAGTGGTGGAATGGTGTGCTTCCGCAAGGAAGCCACACGTACAGTTAGAACAGGCGACGACTAAAATTCCTTTGGAAGGAATAGCATGGATAGAAAAATCAGATTTACCCACTATAGTGAAAAAACATCCATTAACAGGGGCAACCATCCGCTCCATTTACATGATCTTTAAAAAAACAAATCTCTCACCAAATCCGAGCCCAATGACCCCGGTAT
>JBBDGP010000805.1:7872500-7875000 GCA_037952835.1 Lithobates septentrionalis | reverse complement strand
GGTTCAAATCCGGGTGCCCCCTCAGCGTTTTGCCCGCAGTCGCGCCGAAAAGGGAGAGCCGGCGAGTGTCTTTGCCGATGCCGTCGAGACGGTTTAGGAAAAAAAAAAAATTCAAAGCTTGAAGAAAAGGCGAGGGGGGCATAGCTCAGTGGCAGAGCATTCGACTGCAGATCGAGAGGTCCTCGGTTCAAATCCGGGTGCCCCCTCAGCGTTTTGCCCGCAGTCGCGCCGAAAAGGGAGAGCCGGCGAGTGTCTTTGCCGATGCCGTCGAGCCGGTTTAGGGAAAAAAAAAAAAATTCAAAGCGTGAAGAAAAGGCGAGGGGGGCATAGCTCAGTGGCAGAGCATTCGACTGCAGATCGAGAGGTCCTCGGTTCAAATCCGGGTGCCCCCTCAGCGTTTTGCCCGCAGTCGCGCCGAAAAGGGAGAGCCGGCGAGTGTCTTTGCCGATGCCGTCGAGCCGGTTTAGGAAAAAAAAAAAAAATTCAAAGCGTGAAGAAAAGGCGAGGGGGGCATAGCTCAGTGGCAGAGCATTCGACTGCAGATCGAGAGGTCCTCGGTTCAAATCCGGGTGCCCCCTCAGCGTTTTGCCCGCAGTCGCGCCGAAAAGGGAGAGCCGGCGAGTGTCTTTGCCGATGCCGTCGAGCCGGTTTAGGAAAAAAAAAAATTCAAAGCGTGAAGAAAAGGCGAGGGGGGCATAACTCAGTGGCAGAGCATTCGACTGCAGATCGAGAGGTCCTCGGTTCAAATCCGGGTGCCCCTCAGCGTTTTGCCCGCAGTCGCGCCGAAAAGGGAGAGCCGGCGAGTGTCTTTGCCGATGCCGTCGAGCCGGTTTAGGAAAAAAAAAAAATTCAAAGCGTGAAGAAAAGGCGAGGGGGGCATAGCTCAGTGGCAGAGCATTCGACTGCAGATCGAGAGGTCCTCGGTTCAAATCCGGGTGCCCCCTCAGCGTTTTGCCCGCAGGCGCGCCGAAAAGGGAGAGCCGGCGAGTGTCTTTGCCGATGCCGTCGAGCCGGTTTAGGAAAAAAAAAAAAAAAATTCAAAGCGTGAAGAAAAGGCGAGGGGGGCATAGCTCAGTGGCAGAGCATTCGACTGCAGATCGAGAGGTCCTCGGTTCAAATCCGGGTGCCCCCTCAGCGTTTTGCCCGCAGTCGCGCCGAAAAGGGAGAGCCGGCGAGTGTCTTTGCCGATGCCGTCGAGCCGGTTTAGGGGAAAAAAAAAAAATTCAAAGCGTGAAGAAAAGGCGAGGGGGGCATAGCTCAGTGGCAGAGCATTCCACTGCAGATCGAGAGGTCCTCGGTTCAAATCCGGGTGCCCCCTCAGCGTTTTGCCCGCAGTAGCGCCGAAAAGGGAGAGCCGGCGAGTGTCTTTGCCGATGCCGTCGAGCCGGTTTAGGAAAAAAAAAAAAAAAAATTCAAAGCGTGAAGAAAAGGCGAGGGGGGCATAGCTCAGTGGCAGAGCATTCGACTGCAGATCGAGAGGTCCTCGGTTCAAATCCGGGTGCCCCCTCAGCGTTTTGCCCGCAGTCGCGCCGAAAAGGGAGAGCCGGCGAGTGTCTTTGCCGATGCCGTCGAGCCGGTTTAGGAAAAAAAAAAAAAAAAATTCAAAGCGTGAAGAAAAGGCGAGGGGGGCATAGCTCAGTGGCAGAGCATTCGACTGCAGATCGAGAGGTCCTCGGTTCAAATCCGGGTGCCCCCTCAGCGTTTTGCCCGCAGTCGCGCCGAAAAGGGAGAGCCGGCGAGTGTCTTTGCCGATGCCGTCGAGCCGGTTTAGGAAAAAAAAAAAAAAATTCAAAGCGTGAAGAAAAGGCGAGGGGGGGCATAGCTCAGTGGCAGAGCATTCGACTGCAGATCGAGAGGTCCTCTGTTCAAATCCGGGTGCCCCCTCAGCGTTTTGCCCGCAGTCGCGCCGAAAAGGGAGAGCCGGCGAGTGTCTTTGCCGATGCCGTCGAGCCGGTTTAGGAAAAAAAAAAAAAAATTCAAAGCTTGAAGAAAAGGCGAGGGGGGCATAGCTCAGTGGAAGAGCATTCGACTGCAGATCGAGAGGTCCTCGGTTCAAATCCGGGTGCCCCCTCAGCGTTTTGCCCGCAGTCGCGCCGAAAAGGGAGAGCCGGCGAGTGTCTTTGCCGATGCCGTCGAGCCGGTTTAGGAAAAAAAAAAAAATTCAAAGCATGAAGAAAAGGCGAGGGGGGCATAGCTCAGTGGCAGAGCATTCGACTGCAGATCGAGAGGTCCTCAGTTCAAATCCGGGTGCCCCCTCAGCGTTTTGCCCGCAGTCGCGCCGAAAAGGGAGAGCCGGCGAGTGTCTTTGCCGATGCCGTCGAGCCGGTTTAGGAAAAAAAAAAAAATTCAAAGCGTGAAGAAAAGGCGAGGGGGGCATAGCTCAGTGGCAGAGCATTCGACTGCAGATCGAGAGGTCCTCGGTTCAAATCCGGGTGCCCCATCAGCGTTTTGCCCGCAGTGGCGCCGAAAAGGGAGAGCCGGCGAGTGTCTTTGCCGATGC
>JBBDGP010000805.1:7827500-7860000 GCA_037952835.1 Lithobates septentrionalis | reverse complement strand
TGGCAGAGGTCCTCGGTTCAAATCTGGGTGCCCCCTCAGCGTTTTGCCCGCAGTCGCGCCGAAAAGGGAGAGCCGGCGAGTGTCTTTGCCGATGCCGTCGAGCCGGTTTAGGAAAAAAAAAAAATTCAAAGCGTGAAGAAAAGGCGAGGGGGGCATAGCTCAGTGGCAGAGCATTCGACTGCAGATCGAGAGGTCCTCGGTTCAAATCCGGGTGCCCCCTCAGCGTTTTGCCCGCAGTCGCGCCGAAAAGGGAGAGCCGGCGAGTGTCTTTGCCGATGCCGTCGAGCCGGTTTAGGAAAAAAAAAAAAAAATTCAAAGCTTGAAGAAAAGGCGAGGGGGGCATAGCTCAGTGGCAGAGCATTCGACTGCAGATCGAGAGGTCCTCGGTTCAAATCCGGGTGCCCCCTCAGCGTTTTGCCCGCAGTCGCGCCGAAAAGGGAGAGCCGGCGAGTGTCTTTGCCGATGCCGTCGAGCCGGTTTAGGAAAAAAAAAAAAATTCAAAGCGTGAAGAAAAGGCGAGGGGGGCATAGCTCAGTGGCAGAGCATTCGACTGCAGATCGAGAGGTCCTCGGTTCAAATCCGGGTGCCCCCTCAGCGTTTTGCCCGCAGTCGCGCCGAAAAGGGAGAGCCGGCGAGTGTCTTTGCCGATGCCGTCGAGCCGGTTTAGGAAAAAAAAAAAAAAAAATTCAAAGCGTGAAGAAAAGGCGAGGGGGGCATAGCTCAGTGGCAGAGCATTCGACTGCAGATCGAGAGGTCCTCGGTTCAAATCCGGGTGCCCCCTCAGCGTTTTGCCCGCAGTCGCGCCGAAAAGGGAGAGCCGGCGAGTGTCTTTGCCGATGCCGTCGAGCCGGTTTAGGAAAAAAAAAAAAAAATTTCAAAGCGTGAAGAAAAGGCGAGGGGGGCATAGCTCAGTGGCAGAGCATTCGACTGCAGATCAAGAGGTCCTCGGTTCAAATCCGGGTGCCCCCTCAGCGTTTTGCCCGCAGTCGCGCCGTAAAGGGAGAGCCGGCGAGTGTCTTTGCCGATGCCGTCGAGCCGGTTTAGGAAAAAAGAAAAAAAAAATTCAAAGCGTGAAGAAAAGGCGAGGGGGGCATAGCTCAGTGGCAGAGGTCCTCGGTTCAAATCTGGGTGCCCCCTCAGCGTTTTGCCCGCAGTCGCGCCGAAAAGGGAGAGCCGGCGAGTGTCTTTGCCGATGCCGTCGAGCCGGTTTAGGAAAAAAAAAAAATTCAAAGCGTGAAGAAAAGGCGAGGGGGGCATAGCTCAGTGGCAGAGCATTCGACTGCAGATCGAGAGGTCCTCGGTTCAAATCCGGGTGCCCCCTCAGCGTTTTGCCCGCAGTCGCGCCGAAAAGGGAGAGCCGGCGAGTGTCTTTGCCGATGCCGTCGAGCCGGTTTAGGAAAAAAAAAAAAAAATTCAAAGCGTGAAGAAAAGGCGAGGGGGGCATAGCTCAGTGGCAGAGCATTCGACTGCAGATCGAGAGGTCCTCGGTTCAAATCCGGGTGCCCCATCAGCGTTTTGCCCGCAGTCGCGCCGAAAAGGGAGAGCCGGCGAGTGTCTTTGCCGATGCCGTCGAGCCGGTTTAGGAAAAAAAAAAAAATTCAAAGCGTGAAGAAAAGGCGAGGGGGGGCATAGCTCAGTGGCAGAGCATTCGACTGCAGATCGAGAGGTCCTCGGTTCAAATCCGGGTGCCCCCTCAGCGTTTTGCCCGCAGTCGCGCCGAAAAGGGAGAGCCGGCGAGTGTCTTTGCCGATGCCGTCGAGCCGGTTTAGGAAAAAAAAAAAAATTCAAAGCGTGAAGAAAAGGCGAGGGGGGGCATAGCTCAGTGGCAGAGCATTCGACTGCAGATCGAGAGGTCCTCGGTTCAAATCCGGGTGCCCCCTCAGCGTTTTGCCCGCAGTCGCGCCGAAAAGGGAGAGCCGACGAGTGTCTTTGCCGATGCCGTCGAGCCGGTTTAGGAAAAAAAAAAAAAAAAATTCAAAGCGTGAAGAAAAGGCGAGGGGGGCATAGCTCAGTGGCAGAGCATTCGACTGCAGATCGAGAGGTCCTCGGTTCAAATCCGGGTGCCCCCTCAGCGTTTTGCCCGCAGTCGCGCCGAAAAGGGAGAGCCGGCGAGTGTCTTTGCCGATGCCGTCGAGCCGGTTTAGGAAAAAAAAAATTCAAAGCGTGAAGAAAAGGCGAGGGGGGCATAGCTCAGTGGCAGAGCATTCGACTGCAGATCGAGAGGTCCTCGGTTCAAATCCGGATGCCCCCTCAGCGTTTTGCCCGCAGTCGCGCCGAAAAGGGAGAGCCGGCGAGTGTCTTTGCCGATGCCGTCGAGCCGGTTTAGGAAAAAAAAAAAAAAAATTCAAAGCGTGAAGAAAAGGCGAGGGGGGCATAGCTCAGTGGCAGAGCATTCGACTGCAGATCGAGAGGTCCTCGGTTCAAATCCGGGTGCCCCCTCAGCGTTTTGCCCGCAGTCGCGCCGAAAAGGGAGAGCCGGCGAGTGTCTTTGCCGATGCCGTCGAGCCAGTTTAGGAAAAAAAAAATTCAAAGCATGAACAAAAGGCGAGGGGGGCATAGCTCAGTGGCAGAGCATTCGACTGCAGATCGAGAGGTCCTCGGTTCAAATCCGGGTGCCCCCTCAGCGTTTTGCCCGCAGTCGCGCCGAAAAGGGAGAGCCGGCGAGTGTCTTTGCCGATGCCGTCGAGCCGGTTTAGGAAAAAAGAAAAAAAAAAATTCAAAGCGTGAAGAAAAGGCGAGGGGGGCATAGCTCAGTGGCAGAGCATTCGACTGCAGATCGAGAGGTCCTCGGTTCAAATCCGGGTGCCCCCTCAGCGTTTTGCCCGCAGTCGCGCCGAAAAGGGAGAGCCGGCGAGTGTCTTTGCCGATGCCGTCGAGCCGGTTTAGGAAAAAAAAAAAAAAATTCAAAGCGTGAAGAAAAGGCGAGGGGGGCATAGCTCAGTGGCAGAGCATTCGACTGCAGATCGAGAGGTCCTCGGTTCAAATCCGGGTGCCCCCTCAGCGTTTTGCCCGCAGTCGCGCCGAAAAGGGAGAGCCGGCGAGTGTCTTTGCCGATGCCGTCGAGCCGGTTTAGGAAAAAAGAAAAAAAAAATTCAAAGCGTGAAGAAAAGGCGAGGGGGGCATAGCTCAGTGGCAGAGCATTCGACTGCAGATCGAGAGGTCCTCGGTTCAAATCCGGGTGCCCCCTCAGCGTTTTGCCCGCAGTCGCGCCGTAAAGGGAGAGCCGGCGAGTGTCTTTGCCGATGCCGTCGAGCCGGTTTAGGAAAAAAAAAAAAAAAATTTCAAAGCGTGAAGAAAAGGCGAGGGGGGCATAGCTCAGTGGCAGAGCATTCGACTGCAGATCGAGAGGTCCTCGGTTCAAATCCGGGTGCCCCCTCAGCGTTTTGCCCGCAGTCGCGCCGTAAAGGGAGAGCCGGCGAGTGTCTTTGCCGATGCCGTCGAGCCGGTTTAGGAAAAAAGAAAAAAAAAAATTCAAAGCGTGAAGAAAAGGCGAGGGGGGCATAGCTCAGTGGCAGAGGTCCTCGGTTCAAATCCGGGTGCCCCCTCAGCGTTTTGCCCGCAGTCGCGCCGAAAAGGGAGAGCCGGCGAGTGTCTTTGCCGATGCCGTCGAGCCGGTTTAGGAAAAAAAAAAAAAAATTCAAAGCGTGAAGAAAAGGCGAGGGGGGCATAGCTCAGTGGCAGAGCATTCGACTGCAGATCGAGAGGTCCTCGGTTCAAATCCGGGTGCCCCATCAGCGTTTTGCCCGCAGTGGCGCCGAAAAGGGAGAGCCGGCGAGTGTCTTTGCCGATGCCGTCGAGCCGGTTTAGGAAAAAAAAAAAAAAAATTCAAAGCGTGAAGAAAAGGCGAGGGGGGCATAGCTCAGTGGCAGAGCATTCGACTGCAGATCGAGAGGTCCTCGGTTCAAATCCGAGTGCCCCCTCAGCGTTTTGCCCGCAGTCGCGCCGAAAAGGGAGAGCCGGCGAGTGTCTTTGCCGATGCCGTCGAGCCGGTTTAGGGAAAAAAAAAAAATTCAAAGGGTGAAGAAAAGGCGAGGCGGGCATAGCTCAGTGGCAGAGCATTCGACTGCAGATCGAGAGGTCCTCGGTTCAAATCCAGGTGCCCCCTCAGCGTTTTGCCCGCAGTCGCGCCGAAAAGGGAGAGCCGGCGAGTGTCTTTGCCGATGCCGTCGAGCCGGTTTAGGAAAAAAAAAAAAAAAATTCAAAGGGTGAAGAAAAGGCGAGGGGGGCATAGCTCAGTGGCAGAGCATTCGACTGCAGATCGAGAGGTCCTCGGTTCAAATCCGGGTGCCCCCTCAGCATTTTGCCCGCAGTCGCGCCGAAAAGGGAGAGCCGGCGAGTGTCTTTGCCGATGCCGTCGAGCCGGTTTAGGAAAAAAAAAAAAATTCAAAGCTTGAAGAAAAGGCGAGGGGGGCATAGCTCAGTGGCAGAGCATTCGACTGCAGATCGAGAGGTCCTCGGTTCAAATCCGGGTGCCCCCTCAGCGTTTTGCCCGCAGTCGCGCCGAAAAGGGAGAGCCGGCGAGTGTCTTTGCCGATGCCGTCGAGCCGGTTTAGGAAAAAAAAAAAAATTCAAAGCGTGAAGAAAAGGCGAGGGGGGCATAGCTCAGTGGCAGAGCATTCGACTGCAGATCGAGAGGTCCTCGGTTCAAATCCGGGTGCCCCCTCAGCGTTTTGCCCGCAGTCTCGCCGAAAAGGGAGAGCCGGCGAGTGTCTTTGCCGATGCCGTCGAGCCGGTTTAGGAAAAAAAAAAAAAAAATTCAAAGCGTGAAGAAAAGGCGAGGGGGGCATAGCTCAGTGGCAGAGCATTCGACTGCAGATCGAGAGGTCCTCGGTTCAAATCCGGGTGCCCCCTCAGCGTTTTGCCCGCAGTCGCGCCGAAAAGGGAGAGCCGGCGAGTGTCTTTGCCGATGCCGTCGAGCCGGTTTAGGAAAAAAAAAAAAAAAAAATTCAAAGCTTGAAGAAAAGGCGAGGGGGGCATAGCTCAGTGGCAGAGCATTCGACTGCAGATCGAGAGGTCCTCGGTTCAAATCCGGGTGCCCCCTCAGCGTTTTGCCCGCAGTCGCGCCGAAAAGGGAGAGCCGGCGAGTGTCTTTGCCGATGCCGTCGAGCCGGTTTAGGAAAAAAAAAAAAAAAATTCAAAGCGTGAAGAAAAGGCGAGGGGGGCATAGCTCAGTGGCAGAGCATTCGACTGCAGATCGAGAGGTCCTCGGTTCAAATCCGGGTGCCCCCTCAGCGTTTTGCCCGCAGTCGCGCCGAAAAGGGAGAGCCGGCGAGTGTCTTTGCCGATGCCGTCGAGCCGGTTTAGGAAAAAAAAAAAAAAAAAATTCAATTGAAGAAAAGGCGAGGGGGGCATAGCTCAGTGGCAGAGCATTCAACAACTGCAGATCGAGAGGTCCTCGGTTCAAATCCGGGTGCCCCCTCAGCGTTTTGCCCGCAGTCGCGCCGAAAAGGAAGAGCCGGCGAGTGTCTTTGCCGATGCCGTCGAGCCGGTTTAGAAAAAAAAAAAAAATTCAAAGCGTGAAGAAAAGGCGAGGGGGGCATAGCTCAGTGGCAGAGCATTCGACTGCAGATCGAGAGGTCCTCGGTTCAAATCCGGGTGCCCCATCAGCGTTTTGCCCGCAGTGGCGCCGAAAAGGGAGAGCCGGCGAGTGTCTTTGCCGATGCCGTCGAGCCGGTTTAGGAAAAAAAAAAAAAAAATTCAAAGCGTGAAGAAAAGGCGAGGGGGGCATAGCTCAGTGGCAGAGCATTCGACTGCAGATCGAGAGGTCCTCGGTTCAAATCCGAGTGCCCCCTCAGCGTTTTGCCCGCAGTCGCGCCGAAAAGGGAGAGCCGGCGAGTGTCTTTGCCGATGCCGTCGAGCCGGTTTAGGAAAAAAAAAAAAATTCAAAGCGTGAAGAAAAGGCGAGGGGGGCATAGCTCAGTGGCAGAGCATTCGACTGCAGATCGAGAGGTCCTCGGTTCAAATCCGGGTGCCCCCTCAGCGTTTTGCCCGCAGTCGCGCCGAAAAGGGAGAGCCGGCGAGTGTCTTTGCCGATGCCGTCGAGCCGGTTTAGGAAAAAAAAAAAAAAAAAATTCAAAGCGTGAAGAAAAGGCGAGGGGGGCATAGCTCAGTGGCAGAGCATTCGACTGCAGATCGTGAGGTCCTCGGTTCAAATCCGGGTGCCCCCTCAGCGTTTTGCCCGCAGTCGCGCCGAAAAGGGAGAGCCGGCGAGTGTCTTTGCCGATGCCGTCGAGCCGGTTTAGGAAAAAAAAAAAAAAATTCAAAGCGTGAAGAAAAGGCGAGGGGGGGCATAGCTCAGTGGCAGAGCATTCGACTGCAGATCGAGAGGTCCTCGGTTCAAATCCGGGTGCCCCCTCAGCGTTTTGCCCGCAGTCGCGCCGAAAAGGGAGAGCCGGCGAGTGTCTTTGCCGATGCCGTCGAGCCGGTTTAGGAAAAAAAAAAAAAAAAATTCAAAGCTTGAAGAAAAGGCGAGGGGGGCATAGCTCAGTGGCAGAGCATTCGACTGCAGATCGAGAGGTCCTCGGTTCAAATCCGGGTGCCCCCTCAGCGTTTTGCCCGCAGTCGCGCCGAAAAGGGAGAGCCGGCGAGTGTCTTTGCTGATGCCGTCGAGCCGGTTTAGGAAAAAAAAAAAAATTCAAAGCGTGAAGAAAAGGCGAGGGGGGGCATAGCTCAGTGGCAGAGCATTCGACTGCAGATCGAGAGGTCCTCGGTTCAAATCCGGGTGCCCCCTCAGCGTTTTGCCCGCAGTCGCGCCGAAAAGGGAGAGCCGACGAGTGTCTTTGCCGATGCCGTCGAGCCGGTTTAGGAAAAAAAAAAAAAAAATTCAAAGCGTGAAGAAAAGGCGAGGGGGGCATAGCTCAGTGGCAGAGCATTCGACTGCAGATCGAGAGGTCCTCGGTTCAAATCCGGGTGCCCCCTCAGCGTTTTGCCCGCAGTCGCGCCGAAAAGGGAGAGCCGGCGAGTGTCTTTGCCGATGCCGTCGAGCCGGTTTAGGAAAAAAAAAAAAAAATTCAAAGCGTGAAGAAAAGGCGAGGGGGGCATAGCTCAGTGGCAGAGCATTCGACTGCAGATCGAGAGGTCCTCGGTTCAAATCGGGGTGCCCCATCAGCGTTTTGCCCGCAGTCGCGCCGAAAAGGGAGAGCCGGCGAGTGTCTTTGCCGATGCCGTCGAGCCGGTTTAGGAAAAAAAAAAAAATTCAAAGCGTGAAGAAAAGGCGAGGGGGGCATAGCTCAGTGGCAGAGCATTCGACTGCAGATCGAGAGGTCCTCGGTTCAAATCCGGGTGCCCCCTCAGCATTTTGCCCGCAGTCGCGCCGAAAAGGGAGAGCCGGCGAGTGTCTTTGCCGATGCCGTCGAGCCGGTTTAGGAAAAAAAAAAAAAAATTCAAAGCGTGAAGAAAAGGCGAGGGGGGCATAGCTCAGTGGCAGAGCATTCGACTGCAGATCGAGAGGTCCTCGGTTCAAATCCGGGTGCCCCCTCAGCGTTTTGCCCGCAGTCGCGCCGAAAAGGGAGAGCCGGCGAGTGTCTTTGCCGATGCCGTCGAGCCGGTTTAGGAAAAAAAAAAAAAAATTCAAAGCGTGAAGAAAAGGCGAGGGGGGCATAGCTCAGTGGCAGAGCATTCGACTGCAGATCGAGAGGTCCTCGGTTCAAATCCGGGTGCCCCCTCAGCGTTTTGCCCGCAGTCGCGCCGAAAAGGGAGAGCCGGCGAGTGTCTTTGCCGATGCAGTCGAGCCGGTTTAGGAAAAAAAAAAATTCAAAGCATGAAGAAAAGGCGAGGGGGGCATAGCTCAGTGGCAGAGCATTTGACTGCAGATCGAGAGGTCCTCGGTTCAAATCCGGGTGCCCCTCAGCGTTTTGCCCGCAGTCGCGCCGAAAAGGGAGAGCCGACGAGTGTCTTTGCCGATGCCGTCGAGCCGGTTTAGGAAAAAAAAAAAAATTCAAAGCATGAAGAAAAGGCGAGGGGGGCATAGCTCAGTGGCAGAGCATTCGACTGCAGATCGAGAGGTCCTCGGTTCAAATCCGGGTGCCCCCTCAGCGTTTTGCCCGCAGGCGCGCCGAAAAGGGAGAGCCGGCGAGTGTCTTTGCCGATGCCGTCGAGCCGGTTTAGGAAAAAAAAAAAAAAAAAATTCAAAGCGTGAAGAAAAGGCGAGGGGGGCATAGCTCAGTGGCAGAGCATTCGACTGCAGATCGAGAGGTCCTCGGTTCAAATCCGGGTGCCCCCTCAGCGTTTTGCCCGCAGTCGCGCCGAAAAGGGAGAGCCGGCGAGTGTCTTTGCCGATGCCGTCGAGCCGGTTTAGGAAAAAAAAAAAAAATTCAAAGCGTGAAGAAAAGGCGAGGGGGGCATAGCTCAGTGGCAGAGCATTCGACTGCAGATCGAGAGGTCCTCGGTTCAAATCCGGGTGCCCCCTCAGCGTTTTGCCCGCAGTCGCGCCGAAAAGGGAGAGCCGGCGAGTGTCTTTGCCGATGCCGTCGAGCCGGTTTAGGAAAAAAAAAAAAAAATTCAAAGCGTGAAGAAAAGGCGAGGGGGGCATAGCTCAGTGGCAGAGCATTCGACTGCGGATCGAGAGGTCCTCGGTTCAAATCCGGGTGCCCCCTCAGCGTTTTGCCCGCAGTCGCGCCGAAAAGGGAGAGCCGGCGAGTGTCTTTGCCGATGCCGTCGAGCCGGTTTAGGAAAAAAAAAAAAAATTCAAAGCGTGAAGAAAAGGCGAGGGGGGCATAGCTCAGTGGCAGAGCATTCGACTGCAGATCGAGAGGTCCTCGGTTCAAATCCGGGTGCCCCCTCAGCGTTTTGCCCGCAGTCGCGCCGAAAAGGGAGAGCCGGCGAGTGTCTTTGCCGATGCCGTCGAGCCGGTTTAGGAAAAAAAAAAAAAATTCAAAGCGTGAAGAAAAGGCGAGGGGGGCATAGCTCAGTGGCAGAGCATTCGACTGCAGATCGAGAGGTCCTCGGTTCAAATCGGGGTGCCCCATCAGCGTTTTGCCCGCAGTCGCGCCGAAAAGGGAGAGCCGGCGAGTGTCTTTGCCGATGCCGTCGAGCCGGTTTAGGAAAAAAAAAAAAATTCAAAGCGTGAAGAAAAGGCGAGGGGGGCATAGCTCAGTGGCAGAGCATTCGACTGCAGATCGAGAGGTCCTCGGTTCAAATCCGGGTGCCCCCTCAGCGTTTTGCCCGCAGTCGCGCCGAAAAGGGAGAGCCGGCGAGTGTCTTTGCCGATGCCGTCGAGCCGGTTTAGGAAAAAAAAAAAAAATTCAAAGCGTGAAGAAAAGGCGAGGGGGGCATAGCTCAGTGGCAGAGCATTCGACTGCAGATCGAGAGGTCCTCGTTTCAAATCCGGGTGCCCCCTCAGCGTTTTGCCCGCAGTCGCGCCGAAAAGGGAGAGCCGACGAGTGTCTTTGCCGATGCCGTCGAGCCGGTTTAGGAAAAAAAAAAAAAAAAATTCAAAGCGTGAAGAAAAGGCGAGGGGGGCATAGCTCAGTGGCAGAGCATTCGACTGCAGATCGAGAGGTCCTCGGTTCAAATCCGGGTGCCCCCTCAGCGTTTTGCCCGCAGTCGCGCCGAAAAGGGAGAGCCGGCGAGTGTCTTTGCCGATGCCGTCGAGCCGGTTTAGGAAAAAAAAAAAAAAAATTCAAAGCTTGAAGAAAAGGCGAGGGGGGCATAGCTCAGTGGCAGAGCATTCGACTGCAGATCAAGAGGTCCTCGGTTCAAATCCGGGTGCCCCCTCAGCGTTTTGCCCGCAGTCGCGCCGAAAAGGGAGAGCCGGCGAGTGTCTTTGCCGATGCCGTCGAGCCGGTTTAGGAAAAAAAAAAAAATTCAAAGCGTGAAGAAAAGGCGAGGGGGGCATAGCTCAGTGGCAGAGCATTCGACTGCAGATCGAGAGGTCCTCGGTTCAAATCCGGGTGCCCCCCCAGCGTTTTGCCCGCAGTCGCGCCGAAAAGGGAGAGCCGGCGAGTGTCTTTGCCGATGCCGTCGAGCCAGTTTAGGAAAAAAAAAAAAATATTCAAAGCGTGAAGAAAAGGCGAGGGGGGCATAGCTCAGTGGCAGAGCATTCGACTGCAGATCGAGAGGTCCTCGGTTCAAATCCGGGTGCCCCCTCAGCATTTTGCCCGCAGTCGCGCCGAAAAGGGAGAGCCGGCGAGTGTCTTTGCTGATGCCGTCGAGCCGGTTTAGGAAAAGAAAAAAAAATTCAAAGCGTGAAGAAAAGGCGAGGGGGGCATAGCTCAGTGGCAGAGCATTCGACTGCAGATCGAGAGGTCCTCGGTTCAAATCCGGGTGCCCCCTCAGCGTTTTGCCCGCAGTCGCGCCGAAAAGGGAGAGCCGGCGAGTGCCGATGCCGTCGAGCCGGTTTAGGAAAAAAAAAAAATTCAAAGCGTGAAGAAAAGGCGAGGGGGGCATAGCTCAGTGGCAGAGCATTCGACTGCAGATCGAGAGGTCCTCGGTTCAAATCCGGGTGCCCCCTCAGCGTTTTGCCCGCAGTCGCGCCGAAAAGGGAGAGCCGGCGAGTGTCTTTGCCGATGCCGTCGAGCCGGTTTAGGAAAAAAAAAAAAAAATTCAAAGCGTGAAGAAAAGGCGAGGGGGGCATAGCTCAGTGGCAGAGCATTCGACTGCAGATCGAGAGGTCCTCGGTTCAAATCCGGGTGCCCCCTCAGCGTTTTGCCCGCAGTCGCGCCGAAAAGGGAGAGCCGGCGAGTGTCTTTGCCGATGCCGTCGAGCCGGTTTAGGAAAAAAAAAAAAATTCAAAGCGTGAAGAAAAGGCAAGGGGGGCATAGCTCAGTGGCAGAGCATTCGACTGCAGATCGAGAGGTCCTCGGTTCAAATCCGGGTGCCCCCTCAGCGTTTTGCCCGCAGTCGCGCCGAAAAGGGAGAGCCGGCGAGTGTCTTTGCCGATGCCGTCGAGCCGGTTTAGGAAAAAAAAAAAAATATTCAAAGCGTGAAGAAAAGGCGAGGGGGGCATAGCTCAGTGGCAGAGCATTCAACTGCAGATCGAGAGGTCCTCGGTTCAAATCCGGGTGCCCCCTCAGCATTTTGCCCGCAGTCGCGCCGAAAAGGGAGAGCCGGCGAGTGTCTTTGCCGATGCCGTCGAGCCGGTTTAGGAAAAAAAAAAAAAAATTCAAAGCGTGAAGAAAAGGCGAGGGGGGCATAGCTCAGTGGCAGAGCATTCGACTGCAGATCGAGAGGTCCTCGGTTCAAATCCGGGTGCCCCCTCAGCGTTTTGCCCGCAGTCGCGCCGAAAAAGGAGAGCCGGCGAGTGTCTTTGCCGATGCCGTCGAGCCGGTTTAGGAAAAAAAAAAAATTCAAAGCGTGAAGAAAAGGCGAGGGGGGCATAGCTCAGTGGCAGAGCATTCGACTGCAGATCGAGAGGTCCTCGGTTCAAATCCGGGTGCCCCCTCAGCGTTTTGCCCGCAGTCGCGCCGAAAAGGGAGAGCCGGCGAGTGTCTTTGCCGATGCCGTCGAGCCGGTTTAGGAAAAAAAAAAAAAAATTCAAAGCGTGAAGAAAAGGCGAGGGGGGCATAGCTCAGTGGCAGAGCATTCGACTGCAGATCGAGAGGTCCTCGGTTCAAATCCGGGTGCCCCCTCAGCGTTTTGCCCGCAGTCGCGCCGAAAAGGGAGAGCCGGCGAGTGTCTTTGCCGATGCCGTCGAGCCGGTTTAGGAAAAAAAAAAAAAATTCAAAGCGTGAAGAAAAGGCAACAATCGACTGCGATCCTCAGCGTTTTGCCCGCAGTCGCGCCGAAAAGGGAGAGCCGGCGAGTGTCTTTGCCGACGCCGTCGAGCCGGTTTAGGAAAAAAAAAAGGGAGAGCCGGCGAGTGTCTTTGCCGACGCCGTCGAGCCGGTTTAGGAAAAAAAAAAAAAATTCAAAGGGTGAAGAAAAGGCGAGGGGGGCATAGCTCAGTGGCAGAGCATTCGACTGCAGATCGAGAGATCCTCGGTTCAAATCCGGGTGCCCCCTCAGCGTTTTGCCCGCAGTCGCGCCGAAAAGGGAGAGCCGGCGAGTGTCTTTGCCGATGCCGTCGAGCCGGTTTAGGAAAAAAAAAAAATTCAAAGCGTGAAGAAAAGGCGAGGGGGGCATAGCTCAGTGGCAGAGCATTCGACTGCAGATCGAGAGGTCCTCGGTTCAAATCCGGGTGCCCCCTCAGCGTTTTGCCCGCAGTCGCGCCGAAAAGGGAGAGCCGGCGAGTGTCTTTGCCGATGCCGTCGAGCCGGTTTAGGAAAAAAAAAAAATTCAAAGCGTGAAGAAAAGGCGAGGGGGGCATAGCTCAGTGGCAGAGCATTCGACTGCAGATCGAGAGGTCCTCGGTTCAAATCCAGGTGCCCCCACAGCGTTTTGCCCACAGTCGCGCCGAAAAGGGAGAGCCGGCGAGTGTCTTTGCCGATGCCGTCGAGTCGGCAGAGCATTCCACTGCAGATCGAGAGGTCCTCGGTTCCAATCCGGTTGCCCCCTCAGCGTTTTGCCCGCAGTCGCGCCGAAAAGGGAGAGCCGGCGAGTGTCTTTGCTGATGCCGTCGAGCCGGTTTAGGAAAAAAAAAAAAAAAATTCAAAGCGTGAAGAAAAGGCGAGGGGGGCATAGCATTCGACTGCAGATCGAGAGGTCCTCGGTTCAAATCCGGGTGCCCCCTCAGCGTTTTGCCCGCAGTCGCGCCGAAAAGGGAGAGCCGGCGAGTGTCTTTGCCGATGCCGTCGAGCCGGTTTAGGAAAAAAAAAAAATTCAAAGCGTGAAGAAAAGGCGAGGGGGGCATAGCTCAGTGGCAGAGCATTCGACTGCAGATCGAGAGGTCCTCGGTTCAAATCCGGGTGCCCCCTCAGCGTTTTGCCCGCAGTCGCGCCGAAAAGGGAGAGCCGGCGAGTGTCTTTGCCGACGCCGTTGAGCCGGTTTAGGAAAAAAAAAAAAAAAATTCAAAGCGTGAAGAAAAGGCGAGGGGGGCATAGCTCAGTGGCAGAGCATTCGACTGCAGATCGAGAGATCCTCGGTTCAAATCCGGGTGCCCCCTCAGCGTTTTGCCCGCAGTCGCGCCGAAAAGGGAGAGCCGGCGAGTGTCTTTGCTGATGCCGTCGAGCCGGTTTAGGAAAAAAAAAAATTCAAAGCGTGAAGAAAAGGCGAGGGGGGCATAGCTCAGTGGCAGAGCATTCGACTGCAGATCGAGAGGTCCTCGGTTCAAATCCAGGTGCCCCCACAGCGTTTTGCCCACAGTCGCGCCGAAAAGGGAGAGCCGGCGAGTGTCTTTGCCGATGCCGTCGTGCCGGTTTAGGAAAAAAAATAAAAATTCAAAGCGTGAAGAAAAGGCGAGGGGGGCATAGCTCAGTGGCAGAGCATTCGACTGCAGA
This sequence comes from Lithobates septentrionalis, assembly GCA_037952835.1. Taxonomy (NCBI): domain Eukaryota; kingdom Metazoa; phylum Chordata; class Amphibia; order Anura; family Ranidae; genus Lithobates; species Lithobates septentrionalis. Next base: position 7,846,687 of record JBBDGP010000805.1, on the reverse strand, counting down.
TCGAGAGGTCCTCGGTTCAAATCCGGGTGCCCCCTCAGCGTTTTGCCCGCAGTCGCGCCGAAAAGGGAGAGCCGGCGAGTGTCTTTGCCGATGCCGTCGAGCCGGTTTGGGAAAAAAAAAAAAATTCAAAGCGTGAAGAAAAGGCGAGGGGGGCATAGCTCAGTGGCAGAGCATTCGACTGCAGATCGAGAGGTCCTCGGTTCAAATCCGGGTGCCCCCTCAGCGTTTTGCCCGCAGTCGCGCCGAAAAGGGAGAGCCGGCGAGTGTCTTTGCCGATGCCGTCGAGCCGGTTTAGGCAAAAAAAAAAAAAATTCAAAGCGCAAAGAAAAGGCGAGGGGGGCATAGATCAGTGGCAGAGCATTCGACTGCAGATCGAGAGGTCCTCGGTTCAAATCCGGGTGCCCCCTCAGCGTTTTGCCCGCAGTCGCGCCAAAAAGGGAGAGCCGGCGAGAGTCTTTGCCGATGCCGTCGAGCCGGTTTAGGAAAAAAAAAAAAAAAAATTCAAAGCGTGAAGAAAAGGCGAGGGGGGCATAGCTCAGTGGCAGAGCATTCGACTGCAGATCGAGAGGTCCTCGGTTCAAATCCGGATGCCCCCTCAGCGTTTTGCCCGCAGTCGCGCCGAAAAGGGAGAGCCGGCGAGTGTCTTTGCCGATGCCGTCGAGCAGGTTAAGGAAAAAAAAAAAAAAAATTCAAAGCGTGAAGAAAAGGCGAGGGGGCATAGCTCAGTGGCAGAGCATTCGACTGCAGATCGAGAGGTCCTCGGTTCAAATCCGGGTGCCCCCTCAGCGTTTTGCCCGCAGTCGCGCCGAAAAGGGAGAGCCGGCGAGTGTCTTTGCCGATGCCGTCGAGCCGGTTTAGGGAAAAAAAAAAAAAAAATTCAAAGCGTGAAGAAAAGGCGAGGGGGGCATAGCTCAGTGGCAGAGCATTCGACTGCAGATCGAGAGGTCCTCGGTTCAAATCCGGGTGCCCCCGCAGTCGCGCCGAAAAGGGAGAGCCGGCGAGTGTCTTTGCCGATGCCGTCGAGCCGGTTTAGGAAAAAAAAAAAATTCAAAGCGTGAAGAAAAGGCGAGGGGGGCATAGCTCAGTGGCAGAGCATTCGACTGCAGATCGAGAGGTCCTCCGTTCAAATCCGGGTGCCCCCGCAGTCGCGCCGAAAAGGGAGAGCCGGCGAGTGTCTTTGCCGATGCCGTCGAGCCGGTTTAGGCAAAAAAAAAAAATCAAAGCGTGAAGAAAAGGCGAGGGTGGCAGAGCATTCGACTGCAGATCGAGAGGTCCTCGGTTCAAATCCGGGTGCCCCCTCAGCATTTTGCCCGCAGTCGCGCCGAAAAGGGAGAGCCGGCGAGTGTCTTTGCTGATGCCGTCGAGCCGGTTTAGGAAAAGAAAAAAAAATTCAAAGCGTGAAGAAAAGGCGAGGGGGGCATAGCTCAGTGGCAGAGCATTCGACTGCAGATCGAGAGGTCCTCGGTTCAAATCCGGGTGCCCCCTCAGCGTTTTGCCCGCAGTCGCGCCGAAAAGGGAGAGCCGGCGAGTGCCGATGCCGTCGAGCCGGTTTAGGAAAAAAAAAAAATTCAAAGCGTGAAGAAAAGGCGAGGGGGGCATAGCTCAGTGGCAGAGCATTCGACTGCAGATCGAGAGGTCCTCGGTTCAAATCCGGGTGCCCCCTCAGCGTTTTGCCCGCAGTCGCGCCGAAAAGGGAGAGCCGGCGAGTGTCTTTGCCGATGCCGTCGAGCCGGTTTAGGAAAAAAAAAAAAAAAATTCAAAGCGTGAAGAAAAGGCGAGGGGGGCATAGCTCAGTGGCAGAGCATTCGACTGCAGATCGAGAGGTCCTCGGTTCAAATCCGGGTGCCCCCTCAGCGTTTTGCCCGCAGTCGCGCCGAAAAGGGAGAGCCGGCGAGTGTCTTTGCCGATGCCGTCGAGCCGGTTTAGGAAAAAAAAAAAAATTCAAAGCGTGAAGAAAAGGCAAGGGGGGCATAGCTCAGTGGCAGAGCATTCGACTGCAGATCGAGAGGTCCTCGGTTCAAATCCGGGTGCCCCCTCAGCGTTTTGCCCGCAGTCGCGCCGAAAAGGGAGAGCCGGCGAGTGTCTTTGCCGATGCCGTCGAGCCGGTTTAGGAAAAAAAAAAAAATATTCAAAGCGTGAAGAAAAGGCGAGGGGGGCATAGCTCAGTGGCAGAGCATTCAACTGCAGATCGAGAGGTCCTCGGTTCAAATCCGGGTGCCCCCTCAGCATTTTGCCCGCAGTCGCGCCGAAAAGGGAGAGCCGGCGAGTGTCTTTGCCGATGCCGTCGAGCCGGTTTAGGAAAAAAAAAAAAAAATTCAAAGCGTGAAGAAAAGGCGAGGGGGGCATAGCTCAGTGGCAGAGCATTCGACTGCAGATCGAGAGGTCCTCGGTTCAAATCCGGGTGCCCCCTCAGCGTTTTGCCCGCAGTCGCGCCGAAAAAGGAGAGCCGGCGAGTGTCTTTGCCGATGCCGTCGAGCCGGTTTAGGAAAAAAAAAAAATTCAAAGCGTGAAGAAAAGGCGAGGGGGGCATAGCTCAGTGGCAGAGCATTCGACTGCAGATCGAGAGGTCCTCGGTTCAAATCCGGGTGCCCCCTCAGCGTTTTGCCCGCAGTCGCGCCGAAAAGGGAGAGCCGGCGAGTGTCTTTGCCGATGCCGTCGAGCCGGTTTAGGAAAAAAAAAAAAAAATTCAAAGCGTGAAGAAAAGGCGAGGGGGGCATAGCTCAGTGGCAGAGCATTCGACTGCAGATCGAGAGGTCCTCGGTTCAAATCCGGGTGCCCCCTCAGCGTTTTGCCCGCAGTCGCGCCGAAAAGGGAGAGCCGGCGAGTGTCTTTGCCGATGCCGTCGAGCCGGTTTAGGAAAAAAAAAAAAAAATTCAAAGCGTGAAGAAAAGGCAAGGGGGGCATAGCTCAGTGGCAGAGCATTCGACTGCAGATCGAGAGGTCCTCGGTTCAAATCCGGGTGCCCCCTCAGCGTTTTGCCCGCAGTCGCGCCGAAAAGGGAGAGCCGGCGAGTGTCTTTGCCGACGCCGTTGAGCCGGTTTAGGAAAAAAAAAAAAAATTCAAAGGGTGAAGAAAAGGCGAGGGGGGCATAGCTCAGTGGCAGAGCATTCGACTGCAGATCGAGAGATCCTCGGTTCAAATCCGGGTGCCCCCTCAGCGTTTTGCCCGCAGTCGCGCCGAAAAGGGAGAGCCGGCGAGTGTCTTTGCCGATGCCGTCGAGCCGGTTTAGGAAAAAAAAAAAATTCAAAGCGTGAAGAAAAGGCGAGGGGGGCATAGCTCAGTGGCAGAGCATTCGACTGCAGATCGAGAGGTCCTCGGTTCAAATCCGGGTGCCCCCTCAGCGTTTTGCCCGCAGTCGCGCCGAAAAGGGAGAGCCGGCGAGTGTCTTTGCCGATGCCGTCGAGCCGGTTTAGGAAAAAAAAAAAATTCAAAGCGTGAAGAAAAGGCGAGGGGGGCATAGCTCAGTGGCAGAGCATTCGACTGCAGATCGAGAGGTCCTCGGTTCAAATCCAGGTGCCCCCACAGCGTTTTGCCCACAGTCGCGCCGAAAAGGGAGAGCCGGCGAGTGTCTTTGCCGATGCCGTCGAGTCGGCAGAGCATTCCACTGCAGATCGAGAGGTCCTCGGTTCCAATCCGGTTGCCCCCTCAGCGTTTTGCCCGCAGTCGCGCCGAAAAGGGAGAGCCGGCGAGTGTCTTTGCTGATGCCGTCGAGCCGGTTTAGGAAAAAAAAAAAAAAAATTCAAAGCGTGAAGAAAAGGCGAGGGGGGCATAGCATTCGACTGCAGATCGAGAGGTCCTCGGTTCAAATCCGGGTGCCCCCTCAGCGTTTTGCCCGCAGTCGCGCCGAAAAGGGAGAGCCGGCGAGTGTCTTTGCCGATGCCGTCGAGCCGGTTTAGGAAAAAAAAAAAAATTCAAAGCGTGAAGAAAAGGCGAGGGGGGCATAGCTCAGTGGCAGAGCATTCGACTGCAGATCGAGAGGTCCTCGGTTCAAATCCGGGTGCCCCCTCAGCGTTTTGCCCGCAGTCGCGCCGAAAAGGGAGAGCCGGCGAGTGTCTTTGCCGACGCCGTTGAGCCGGTTTAGGAAAAAAAAAAAAAAATTCAAAGCGTGAAGAAAAGGCGAGGGGGGCATAGCTCAGTGGCAGAGCATTCGACTGCAGATCGAGAGATCCTCGGTTCAAATCCGGGTGCCCCCTCAGCGTTTTGCCCGCAGTCGCGCCGAAAAGGGAGAGCCGGCGAGTGTCTTTGCTGATGCCGTCGAGCCGGTTTAGGAAAAAAAAAAATTCAAAGCGTGAAGAAAAGGCGAGGGGGGCATAGCTCAGTGGCAGAGCATTCGACTGCAGATCGAGAGGTCCTCGGTTCAAATCCAGGTGCCCCCACAGCGTTTTGCCCACAGTCGCGCCGAAAAGGGAGAGCCGGCGAGTGTCTTTGCCGATGCCGTCGTGCCGGTTTAGGAAAAAAAATAAAAATTCAAAGCGTGAAGAAAAGGCGAGGGGGGCATAGCTCAGTGGCAGAGCATTCGACTGCAGATCGAGAGGTCCTCGGTTCAAATCCGGGTGCCCCCTCAGCGTTTTGCCCGCAGTCGCGCCGAAAAGGGAGAGCCGGCGAGTGTCTTTGCCGATGCCGTCGAGCCGGTTTGGGAAAAAAAAAAAAATTCAAAGCGTGAAGAAAAGGCGAGGGGGGCATAGCTCAGTGGCAGAGCATTCGACTGCAGATCGAGAGGTCCTCGGTTCAAATCCGGGTGCCCCCTCAGCGTTTTGCCCGCAGTCGCGCCGAAAAGGGAGAGCCGGCGAGTGTCTTTGCCGATGCCGTCGAGCCGGTTTAGGCAAAAAAAAAAAAAATTCAAAGCGCAAAGAAAAGGCGAGGGGGGCATAGATCAGTGGCAGAGCATTCGACTGCAGATCGAGAGGTCCTCGGTTCAAATCCGGGTGCCCCCTCAGCGTTTTGCCCGCAGTCGCGCCAAAAAGGGAGAGCCGGCGAGAGTCTTTGCCGATGCCGTCGAGCCGGTTTAGGAAAAAAAAAAAAAAAAATTCAAAGCGTGAAGAAAAGGCGAGGGGGGCATAGCTCAGTGGCAGAGCATTCGACTGCAGATCGAGAGGTCCTCGGTTCAAATCCGGATGCCCCCTCAGCGTTTTGCCCGCAGTCGCGCCGAAAAGGGAGAGCCGGCGAGTGTCTTTGCCGATGCCGTCGAGCAGGTTTAGGAAAAAAAAAAAAAAAATTCAAAGCGTGAAGAAAAGGCGAGGGGGCATAGCTCAGTGGCAGAGCATTCGACTGCAGATCGAGAGGTCCTCGGTTCAAATCCGGGTGCCCCCTCAGCGTTTTGCCCGCAGTCGCGCCGAAAAGGGAGAGCCGGCGAGTGTCTTTGCCGATGCCGTCGAGCCGGTTTAGGGAAAAAAAAAAAAAAAATTCAAAGCGTGAAGAAAAGGCGAGGGGGGCATAGCTCAGTGGCAGAGCATTCGACTGCAGATCGAGAGGTCCTCGGTTCAAATCCGGGTGCCCCCGCAGTCGCGCCGAAAAGGGAGAGCCGGCGAGTGTCTTTGCCGATGCCGTCGAGCCGGTTTAGGAAAAAAAAAAAATTCAAAGCGTGAAGAAAAGGCGAGGGGGGCATAGCTCAGTGGCAGAGCATTCGACTGCAGATCGAGAGGTCCTCCGTTCAAATCCGGGTGCCCCCGCAGTCGCGCCGAAAAGGGAGAGCCGGCGAGTGTCTTTGCCGATGCCGTCGAGCCGGTTTAGGCAAAAAAAAAAAATCAAAGCGTGAAGAAAAGGCGAGGGTGGCAGAGCATTCGACTGCAGATCGAGAGGTCCTCGGTTCAAATCCGGGTGCCCCCTCAGCGTTTTGCCCGCAGTCGCGCCGAAAAGGGAGAGCCGGCGAGTGTCTTTGCCGATGCCGTCGAGCCGGTTTAGGAAAAAAAAAAAAAAAAAATTCAAAGCGTGAAGAAAAGGCGAGGGGGGCATAGCTCAGTGGCAGAGCATTCGACTGCAGATCGAGAGGTCCTCGGTTCAAATCCGGGTGCCCCCTCAGCGTTTTGCCCGCAGTCGCGCCGAAAAGGGAGAGCCGGCGAGTGTCTTTGCCGATGCCGTCGAGCCGGTTTAGGAAAAAAAAAAAAAAAAAATTCAAAGCGTGAAGAAAAGGCGAGGGGGGCATAGCTCAGTGGCAGAGCATTCGACTGCAGATCGAGAGGTCCTCGGTTCAAATCCGGGTGCCCCCTCAGCGTTTTGCCCGCAGTCGCGCCGAAAAGGGAGAGCCGGCGAGTGTCTTTGCCGATGCCGTCGAGCCGGTTTAGGAAAAAAAAAAAAAAAAAAAATTCAAAGCGTGAAGAAAAGGCGAGGGGGGCATAGCTCAGTGGCAGAGCATTCGACTGCAGATCGAGAGGTCCTCGGTTCAAATCCGGGTGCCCCCTCAGCGTTTTGCCCGCAGTCGCGCCGAAAAGGGAGAGCCGGCGAGTGTCTTTGCCGATGCCGTCGAGCCGGTTTAGGAAAAAAAAAAAAAAAAAAAAATTCAAAGCGTGAAGAAAAGGCGAGGGGGGCATAGCTCAGTGGCAGAGCATTCGACTGCAGATCGAGAGGTCCTCGGTTCAAATCCGGGTGCCCCCTCAGCGTTTTGCCCGCAGTCGCGCCGAAAAGGGAGAGCCGGCGAGTGTCTTTGCCGATGCCGTCGAGCCGGTTTAGGAAAAAAAAAAAAAAAAAAAAAATTCAAAGCGTGAAGAAAAGGCGAGGGGGGCATAGCTCAGTGGCAGAGCATTCGACTGCAGATCGAGAGGTCCTCGGTTCAAATCCGGGTGCCCCCTCAGCGTTTTGCCCGCAGTCGCGCCGAAAAGGGAGAGCCGGCGAGTGTCTTTGCCGATGCCGTCGAGCCGGTTTAGGAAAAAAAAAAAAAAAAAAAAAATTCAAAGCGTGAAGAAAAGGCGAGGGGGGCATAGCTCAGTGGCAGAGCATTCGACTGCAGATCGAGAGGTCCTCGGTTCAAATCCGGGTGCCCCCTCAGCGTTTTGCCCGCAGTCGCGCCGAAAAGGGAGAGCCGGCGAGTGTCTTTGCCGATGCCGTCGAGCCGGTTTAGGAAAAAAAAAAAAAAAAAAAAAAATTCAAAGCGTGAAGAAAAGGCGAGGGGGGCATAGCTCAGTGGCAGAGCATTCGACTGCAGATCGAGAGGTCCTCGGTTCAAATCCGGGTGCCCCCTCAGCGTTTTGCCCGCAGTCGCGCCGAAAAGGGAGAGCCGGCGAGTGTCTTTGCCGATGCCGTCGAGCCGGTTTAGGAAAAAAAAAAAAAAAAAAAAAATTCAAAGCGTGAAGAAAAGGCGAGGGGGGCATAGCTCAGTGGCAGAGCATTCGACTGCAGATCGAGAGGTCCTCGGTTCAAATCCGGGTGCCCCCTCAGCGTTTTGCCCGCAGTCGCGCCGAAAAGGGAGAGCCGGCGAGTGTCTTTGCCGATGCCGTCGAGCCGGTTTAGGAAAAAAAAAAAAAAAAAAAAAATTCAAAGCGTGAAGAAAAGGCGAGGGGGGCATAGCTCAGTGGCAGAGCATTCGACTGCAGATCGAGAGGTCCTCGGTTCAAATCCGGGTGCCCCCTCAGCGTTTTGCCCGCAGTCGCGCCGAAAAGGGAGAGCCGGCGAGTGTCTTTGCCGATGCCGTCGAGCCGGTTTAGGAAAAAAAAAAAAAAAAAAAAAATTCAAAGCGTGAAGAAAAGGCGAGGGGGGCATAGCTCAGTGGCAGAGCATTCGACTGCAGATCGAGAGGTCCTCGGTTCAAATCCGGGTGCCCCCTCAGCGTTTTGCCCGCAGTCGCGCCGAAAAGGGAGAGCCGGCGAGTGTCTTTGCCGATGCCGTCGAGCCGGTTTAGGAAAAAAAAAAAAAAAAAAAAAATTCAAAGCGTGAAGAAAAGGCGAGGGGGGCATAGCTCAGTGGCAGAGCATTCGACTGCAGATCGAGAGGTCCTCGGTTCAAATCCGGGTGCCCCCTCAGCGTTTTGCCCGCAGTCGCGCCGAAAAGGGAGAGCCGGCGAGTGTCTTTGCCGATGCCGTCGAGCCGGTTTAGGAAAAAAAAAAAAAAAAAAAAAATTCAAAGCGTGAAGAAAAGGCGAGGGGGGCATAGCTCAGTGGCAGAGCATTCGACTGCAGATCGAGAGGTCCTCGGTTCAAATCCGGGTGCCCCCTCAGCGTTTTGCCCGCAGTCGCGCCGAAAAGGGAGAGCCGGCGAGTGTCTTTGCCGATGCCGTCGAGCCGGTTTAGGAAAAAAAAAAAAAAAAAAAAATTCAAAGCGTGAAGAAAAGGCGAGGGGGGCATAGCTCAGTGGCAGAGCATTCGACTGCAGATCGAGAGGTCCTCGGTTCAAATCCGGGTGCCCCCTCAGCGTTTTGCCCGCAGTCGCGCCGAAAAGGGAGAGCCGGCGAGTGTCTTTGCCGATGCCGTCGAGCCGGTTTAGGAAAAAAAAAAAAAAAAAAAAATTCAAAGCGTGAAGAAAAGGCGAGGGGGGCATAGCTCAGTGGCAGAGCATTCGACTGCAGATCGAGAGGTCCTCGGTTCAAATCCGGGTGCCCCCTCAGCGTTTTGCCCGCAGTCGCGCCGAAAAGGGAGAGCCGGCGAGTGTCTTTGCCGATGCCGTCGAGCCGGTTTAGGAAAAAAAAAAAAAAAAAAAAAATTCAAAGCGTGAAGAAAAGGCGAGGGGGGCATAGCTCAGTGGCAGAGCATTCGACTGCAGATCGAGAGGTCCTCGGTTCAAATCCGGGTGCCCCCTCAGCGTTTTGCCCGCAGTCGCGCCGAAAAGGGAGAGCCGGCGAGTGTCTTTGCCGATGCCGTCGAGCCGGTTTAGGAAAAAAAAAAAAAAAAAAAAATTCAAAGCGTGAAGAAAAGGCGAGGGGGGCATAGCTCAGTGGCAGAGCATTCGACTGCAGATCGAGAGGTCCTCGGTTCAAATCCGGGTGCCCCCTCAGCGTTTTGCCCGCAGTCGCGCCGAAAAGGGAGAGCCGGCGAGTGTCTTTGCCGATGCCGTCGAGCCGGTTTAGGAAAAAAAAAAAAAAAAAAAAATTCAAAGCGTGAAGAAAAGGCGAGGGGGGCATAGCTCAGTGGCAGAGCATTCGACTGCAGATCGAGAGGTCCTCGGTTCAAATCCGGGTGCCCCCTCAGCGTTTTGCCCGCAGTCGCGCCGAAAAGGGAGAGCCGGCGAGTGTCTTTGCCGATGCCGTCGAGCCGGTTTAGGAAAAAAAAAAAAAAAATTCAAAGCGTGAAGAAAAGGCGAGGGGGGCATAGCTCAGTGGCAGAGCATTCGACTGCAGATCGAGAGGTCCTCGGTTCAAATCCGGGTGCCCCCTCAGCGTTTTGCCCGCAGTCGCGCCGAAAAGGGAGAGCCGGCGAGTGTCTTTGCCGATGCCGTCGAGCCGGTTTAGGAAAAAAAAAAAAAAAAAAAATTCAAAGCGTGAAGAAAAGGCGAGGGGGGCATAGCTCAGTGGCAGAGCATTCGACTGCAGATCGAGAGGTCCTCGGTTCAAATCCGGGTGCCCCCTCAGCGTTTTGCCCGCAGTCGCGCCGAAAAGGGAGAGCCGGCGAGTGTCTTTCCCGATGCCGTCGAGCCGGTTTAGGAAAAAAAAAAAAAAAAAATTCAAAGCGTGAAGAAAAGGCGAGGGGGGCATAGCTCAGTGGCAGAGCATTCGACTGCAGATCGAGAGGTCCTCGGTTCAAATCCGGGTGCCCCCTCAGCGTTTTGCCCGCAGTCGCGCCGAAAAGGGAGAGCCGGCGAGTGTCTTTGCCGATGCCGTCGAGCCGGTTTGGGAAAAAAAAAAAAAAAAAAATTCAAAGCGTGAAGAAAAGGCGAGGGGGGCATAGCTCAGTGGCAGAGCATTCGACTGCAGATCGAGAGGTCCTCGGTTCAAATCCGGGTGCCCCCTCAGCGCTTTGCCCGCAGTCGCGCCGAAAAGGGAGAGCCGGCGAGTGTCTTTGCCGATGCCGTCGAGCCGGTTTGGGAAAAAAAAAAAAAAAAAAAATTCAAAGCGTGAAGAAAAGGCGAGGGGGGCATAGCTCAGTGGCAGAGCATTCGACTGCAGATCGAGAGGTCCTCGGTTCAAATCCGGGTGCCCCCTCAGCGTTTTGCCCGCAGTCGCGCCGAAAAGGGAGAGCCGGCGAGTGTCTTTGCCGATGCCGTCGAGCCGGTTTGGGAAAAAAAAAAAAAAAAAAAATTCAAAGCGTGAAGAAAAGGCGAGGGGGGCATAGCTCAGTGGCAGAGCATTCGACTGCAGATCGAGAGGTCCTCGGTTCAAATCCGGGTGCCCCCTCAGCGTTTTGCCCGCAGTCGCGCCGAAAAGGGAGAGCCGGCGAGTGTCTTTGCCGATGCCGTCGAGCCGGTTTGGGAAAAAAAAAAAAAAAAAAAATTCAAAGCGTGAAGAAAAGGCGAGGGGGGCATAGCTCAGTGGCAGAGCATTCGACTGCAGATCGAGAGGTCCTCGGTTCAAATCCGGGTGCCCCCTCAGCGTTTTGCCCGCAGTCGCGCCGAAAAGGGAGAGCCGGCGAGTGTCTTTGCCGATGCCGTCGAGCCGGTTTGGGAAAAAAAAAAAAAAAAAAAATTCAAAGCGTGAAGAAAAGGCGAGGGGGGCATAGCTCAGTGGCAGAGCATTCGACTGCAGATCGAGAGGTCCTCGGTTCAAATCCGGGTGCCCCCTCAGCGTTTTGCCCGCAGTCGCGCCGAAAAGGGAGAGCCGGCGAGTGTCTTTGCCGATGCCGTCGAGCCGGTTTGGGAAAAAAAAAAAAAAAAAAAAATTCAAAGCGTGAAGAAAAGGCGAGGGGGGCATAGCTCAGTGGCAGAGCATTCGACTGCAGATCGAGAGGTCCTCGGTTCAAATCCGGGTGCCCCCTCAGCGTTTTGCCCGCAGTCGCGCCGAAAAGGGAGAGCCGGCGAGTGTCTTTGCCGATGCCGTCGAGCCGGTTTGGGAAAAAAAAAAAAAAAAAAAATTCAAAGCGTGAAGAAAAGGCGAGGGGGGCATAGCTCAGTGGCAGAGCATTCGACTGCAGATCGAGAGGTCCTCGGTTCAAATCCGGGTGCCCCCTCAGCGTTTTGCCCGCCCCGCAGTCGCGCCGAAAAGGGAGAGCCGGCGAGTGTCTTTGCCGATGCCGTCGAGCCGGTTTGGGAAAAAAAAAAAAAAAAAAAATTCAAAGCGTGAAGAAAAGGCGAGGGGGGCATAGCTCAGTGGCAGAGCATTCGACTGCAGATCGAGAGGTCCTCGGTTCAAATCCGGGTGCCCCCTCAGCGTTTTGCCCGCAGTCGCGCCGAAAAGGGAGAGCCGGCGAGTGTCTTTGCCGATGCCGTCGAGCCGGTTTGGGAAAAAAAAAAAAAAAAAAAATTCAAAGCGTGAAGAAAAGGCGAGGGGGGCATAGCTCAGTGGCAGAGCATTCGACTGCAGATCGAGAGGTCCTCGGTTCAAATCCGGGTGCCCCCTCAGCGTTTTGCCCGCAGTCGCGCCGAAAAGGGAGAGCCGGCGAGTGTCTTTGCCGATGCCGTCGAGCCGGTTTGGGAAAAAAAAAAAAAAAAAAATTCAAAGCGTGAAGAAAAGGCGAGGGGGGCATAGCTCAGTGGCAGAGCATTCGACTGCAGATCGAGAGGTCCTCGGTTCAAATCCGGGTGCCCCCTCAGCGTTTTGCCCGCAGTCGCGCCGAAAAGGGAGAGCCGGCGAGTGTCTTTGCCGATGCCGTCGAGCCGGTTTGGGAAAAAAAAAAAAAAAAAAAATTCAAAGCGTGAAGAAAAGGCGAGGGGGGCATAGCTCAGTGGCAGAGCATTCGACTGCAGATCGAGAGGTCCTCGGTTCAAATCCGGGTGCCCCCTCAGCGTTTTGCCCGCAGTCGCGCCGAAAAGGGAGAGCCGGCGAGTGTCTTTGCCGATGCCGTCGAGCCGGTTTGGGAAAAAAAAAAAAAAAAAAAATTCAAAGCGTGAAGAAAAGGCGAGGGGGGCATAGCTCAGTGGCAGAGCATTCGACTGCAGATCGAGAGGTCCTCGGTTCAAATCCGGGTGCCCCCTCAGCGTTTTGCCCGCAGTCGCGCCGAAAAGGGAGAGCCGGCGAGTGTCTTTGCCGATGCCGTCGAGCCGGTTTGGGAAAAAAAAAAAAAAAAAAAATTCAAAGCGTGAAGAAAAGGCGAGGGGGGCATAGCTCAGTGGCAGAGCATTCGACTGCAGATCGAGAGGTCCTCGGTTCAAATCCGGGTGCCCCCTCAGCGTTTTGCCCGCAGTCGCGCCGAAAAGGGAGAGCCGGCGAGTGTCTTTGCCGATGCCGTCGAGCCGGTTTGGGAAAAAAAAAAAAAAAAAAAATTCAAAGCGTGAAGAAAAGGCGAGGGGGGCATAGCTCAGTGGCAGAGCATTCGACTGCAGATCGAGAGGTCCTCGGTTCAAATCCGGGTGCCCCCTCAGCGTTTTGCCCGCAGTCGCGCCGAAAAGGGAGAGCCGGCGAGTGTCTTTGCCGATGCCGTCGAGCCGGTTTGGGAAAAAAAAAAAAAAAAAAAATTCAAAGCGTGAAGAAAAGGCGAGGGGGGCATAGCTCAGTGGCAGAGCATTCGACTGCAGATCGAGAGGTCCTCGGTTCAAATCCGGGTGCCCCCTCAGCGTTTTGCCCGCAGTCGCGCCGAAAAGGGAGAGCCGGCGAGTGTCTTTGCCGATGCCGTCGAGCCGGTTTGGGAAAAAAAAAAAAAAAAAAAATTCAAAGCGTGAAGAAAAGGCGAGGGGGGCATAGCTCAGTGGCAGAGCATTCGACTGCAGATCGAGAGGTCCTCGGTTCAAATCCGGGTGCCCCCTCAGCGTTTTGCCCGCAGTCGCGCCGAAAAGGGAGAGCCGGCGAGTGTCTTTGCCGATGCCGTCGAGCCGGTTTGGGAAAAAAAAAAAAAAAAAAAATTCAAAGCGTGAAGAAAAGGCGAGGGGGGCATAGCTCAGTGGCAGAGCATTCGACTGCAGATCGAGAGGTCCTCGGTTCAAATCCGGGTGCCCCCTCAGCGTTTTGCCCGCAGTCGCGCCGAAAAGGGAGAGCCGGCGAGTGTCTTTGCCGATGCCGTCGAGCCGGTTTGGGAAAAAAAAAAAAAAAAAAAATTCAAAGCGTGAAGAAAAGGCGAGGGGGGCATAGCTCAGTGGCAGAGCATTCGACTGCAGATCGAGAGGTCCTCGGTTCAAATCCGGGTGCCCCCTCAGCGTTTTGCCCGCAGTCGCGCCGAAAAGGGAGAGCCGGCGAGTGTCTTTGCCGATGCCGTCGAGCCGGTTTGGGAAAAAAAAAAAAAAAAAAAATTCAAAGCGTGAAGAAAAGGCGAGGGGGGCATAGCTCAGTGGCAGAGCATTCGACTGCAGATCGAGAGGTCCTCGGTTCAAATCCGGGTGCCCCCTCAGCGTTTTGCCCGCAGTCGCGCCGAAAAGGGAGAGCCGGCGAGTGTCTTTGCCGATGCCGTCGAGCCGGTTTGGGAAAAAAAAAAAAAAAAAAAATTCAAAGCGTGAAGAAAAGGCGAGGGGGGCATAGCTCAGTGGCAGAGCATTCGACTGCAGATCGAGAGGTCCTCGGTTCAAATCCGGGTGCCCCCTCAGCGTTTTGCCCGCAGTCGCGCCGAAAAGGGAGAGCCGGCGAGTGTCTTTGCCGATGCCGTCGAGCCGGTTTGGGAAAAAAAAAAAAAAAAAAATTCAAAGCGTGAAGAAAAGGCGAGGGGGGCATAGCTCAGTGGCAGAGCATTCGACTGCAGATCGAGAGGTCCTCGGTTCAAATCCGGGTGCCCCCTCAGCGTTTTGCCCGCAGTCGCGCCGAAAAGGGAGAGCCGGCGAGTGTCTTTGCCGATGCCGTCGAGCCGGTTTGGGAAAAAAAAAAAAAAAAAAAATTCAAAGCGTGAAGAAAAGGCGAGGGGGGCATAGCTCAGTGGCAGAGCATTCGACTGCAGATCGAGAGGTCCTCGGTTCAAATCCGGGTGCCCCCTCAGCGTTTTGCCCGCAGTCGCGCCGAAAAGGGAGAGCCGGCGAGTGTCTTTGCCGATGCCGTCGAGCCGGTTTGGGAAAAAAAAAAAAAAAAAAAATTCGAAGCGTGAAGAAAAGGCGAGGGGGGCATAGCTCAGTGGCAGAGCATTCGACTGCAGATCGAGAGGTCCTCGGTTCAAATCCGGGTGCCCCCTCAGCGTTTTGCCCGCAGTCGCGCCGAAAAGGGAGAGCCGGCGAGTGTCTTTGCCGATGCCGTCGAGCCGGTTTGGGAAAAAAAAAAAAAAAAAAAATTCGAAGCGTGAAGAAAAGGCGAGGGGGGCATAGCTCAGTGGCAGAGCATTCGACTGCAGATCGAGAGGTCCTCGGTTCAAATCCGGGTGCCCCCTCAGCGTTTTGCCCGCAGTCGCGCCGAAAAGGGAGAGCCGGCGAGTGTCTTTGCCGATGCCGTCGAGCCGGTTTGGGAAAAAAAAAAAAAAAAAAAATTCGAAGCGTGAAGAAAAGGCGAGGGGGGCATAGCTCAGTGGCAGAGCATTCGACTGCAGATCGAGAGGTCCTCGGTTCAAATCCGGGTGCCCCCTCAGCGTTTTGCCCGCAGTCGCGCCGAAAAGGGAGAGCCGGCGAGTGTCTTTGCCGATGCCGTCGAGCCGGTTTGGGAAAAAAAAAAAAAAAAAAAATTCGAAGCGTGAAGAAAAGGCGAGGGGGGCATAGCTCAGTGGCAGAGCATTCGACTGCAGATCGAGAGGTCCTCGGTTCAAATCCGGGTGCCCCCTCAGCGTTTTGCCCGCAGTCGCGCCGAAAAGGGAGAGCCGGCGAGTGTCTTTGCCGATGCCGTCGAGCCGGTTTGGGAAAAAAAAAAAAAAAAAAAATTCGAAGCGTGAAGAAAAGGCGAGGGGGGCATAGCTCAGTGGCAGAGCATTCGACTGCAGATCGAGAGGTCCTCGGTTCAAATCCGGGTGCCCCCTCAGCGTTTTGCCCGCAGTCGCGCCGAAAAGGGAGAGCCGGCGAGTGTCTTTGCCGATGCCGTCGAGCCGGTTTGGGAAAAAAAAAAAAAAAAAAAATTCGAAGCGTGAAGAAAAGGCGAGGGGGGCATAGCTCAGTGGCAGAGCATTCGACTGCAGATCGAGAGGTCCTCGGTTCAAATCCGGGTGCCCCCTCAGCGTTTTGCCCGCAGTCGCGCCGAAAAGGGAGAGCCGGCGAGTGTCTTTGCCGATGCCGTCGAGCCGGTTTGGGAAAAAAAAAAAAAAAAAAAATTCGAAGCGTGAAGAAAAGGCGAGGGGGGCATAGCTCAGTGGCAGAGCATTCGACTGCAGATCGAGAGGTCCTCGGTTCAAATCCGGGTGCCCCCTCAGCGTTTTGCCCGCAGTCGCGCCGAAAAGGGAGAGCCGGCGAGTGTCTTTGCCGATGCCGTCGAGCCGGTTTGGGAAAAAAAAAAAAAAAAAAAAATTCGAAGCGTGAAGAAAAGGCGAGGGGGGCATAGCTCAGTGGCAGAGCATTCGACTGCAGATCGAGAGGTCCTCGGTTCAAATCCGGGTGCCCCCTCAGCGTTTTGCCCGCAGTCGCGCCGAAAAGGGAGAGCCGGCGAGTGTCTTTGCCGATGCCGTCGAGCCGGTTTGGGAAAAAAAAAAAAAAAAAAAAATTCGAAGCGTGAAGAAAAGGCGAGGGGGGCATAGCTCAGTGGCAGAGCATTCGACTGCAGATCGAGAGGTCCTCGGTTCAAATCCGGGTGCCCCCTCAGCGTTTTGCCCGCAGTCGCGCCGAAAAGGGAGAGCCGGCGAGTGTCTTTGCCGATGCCGTCGAGCCGGTTTGGGAAAAAAAAAAAAAAAAAAAATTCGAAGCGTGAAGAAAAGGCGAGGGGGGCATAGCTCAGTGGCAGAGCATTCGACTGCAGATCGAGAGGTCCTCGGTTCAAATCCGGGTGCCCCCTCAGCGTTTTGCCCGCAGTCGCGCCGAAAAGGGAGAGCCGGCGAGTGTCTTTGCCGATGCCGTCGAGCCGGTTTGGGAAAAAAAAAAAAAAAAAAAATTCGAAGCGTGAAGAAAAGGCGAGGGGGGCATAGCTCAGTGGCAGAGCATTCGACTGCAGATCGAGAGGTCCTCGGTTCAAATCCGGGTGCCCCCTCAGCGTTTTGCCCGCAGTCGCGCCGAAAAGGGAGAGCCGGCGAGTGTCTTTGCCGATGCCGTCGAGCCGGTTTGGGAAAAAAAAAAAAAAAAAAAATTCGAAGCGTGAAGAAAAGGCGAGGGGGGCATAGCTCAGTGGCAGAGCATTCGACTGCAGATCGAGAGGTCCTCGGTTCAAATCCGGGTGCCCCCTCAGCGTTTTGCCCGCAGTCGCGCCGAAAAGGGAGAGCCGGCGAGTGTCTTTGCCGATGCCGTCGAGCCGGTTTGGGAAAAAAAAAAAAAAAAAAAATTCGAAGCGTGAAGAAAAGGCGAGGGGGGCATAGCTCAGTGGCAGAGCATTCGACTGCAGATCGAGAGGTCCTCGGTTCAAATCCGGGTGCCCCCTCAGCGTTTTGCCCGCAGTCGCGCCGAAAAGGGAGAGCCGGCGAGTGTCTTTGCCGATGCCGTCGAGCCGGTTTGGGAAAAAAAAAAAAAAAAAAATTCGAAGCGTGAAGAAAAGGCGAGGGGGGCATAGCTCAGTGGCAGAGCATTCGACTGCAGATCGAGAGGTCCTCGGTTCAAATCCGGGTGCCCCCTCAGCGTTTTGCCCGCAGTCGCGCCGAAAAGGGAGAGCCGGCGAGTGTCTTTGCCGATGCCGTCGAGCCGGTTTGGGAAAAAAAAAAAAAAAAAAATTCGAAGCGTGAAGAAAAGGCGAGGGGGGCATAGCTCAGTGGCAGAGCATTCGACTGCAGATCGAGAGGTCCTCGGTTCAAATCCGGGTGCCCCCTCAGCGTTTTGCCCGCAGTCGCGCCGAAAAGGGAGAGCCGGCGAGTGTCTTTGCCGATGCCGTCGAGCCGGTTTGGGAAAAAAAAAAAAAAAAAAAATTCGAAGCGTGAAGAAAAGGCGAGGGGGGCATAGCTCAGTGGCAGAGCATTCGACTGCAGATCGAGAGGTCCTCGGTTCAAATCCGGGTGCCCCCTCAGCGTTTTGCCCGCAGTCGCGCCGAAAAGGGAGAGCCGGCGAGTGTCTTTGCCGATGCCGTCGAGCCGGTTTGGGAAAAAAAAAAAAAAAAAAAATTCGAAGCGTGAAGAAAAGGCGAGGGGGGCATAGCTCAGTGGCAGAGCATTCGACTGCAGATCGAGAGGTCCTCGGTTCAAATCCGGGTGCCCCCTCAGCGTTTTGCCCGCAGTCGCGCCGAAAAGGGAGAGCCGGCGAGTGTCTTTGCCGATGCCGTCGAGCCGGTTTAGGAAAAAAAAAAAAAAAAAAATTCGAAGCGTGAAGAAAAGGCGAGGGGGGCATAGCTCAGTGGCAGAGCATTCGACTGCAGATCGAGAGGTCCTCGGTTCAAATCCGGGTGCCCCCTCAGCGTTTTGCCCGCAGTCGCGCCGAAAAGGGAGAGCCGGCGAGTGTCTTTGCCGATGCCGTCGAGCCGGTTTAGGAAAAAAAAAAAAAAAAAAAATTCGAAGCGTGAAGAAAAGGCGAGGGGGGCATAGCTCAGTGGCAGAGCATTCGACTGCAGATCGAGAGGTCCTCGGTTCAAATCCGGGTGCCCCCTCAGCGTTTTGCCCGCAGTCGCGCCGAAAAGGGAGAGCCGGCGAGTGTCTTTGCCGATGCCGTCGAGCCGGTTTAGGAAAAAAAAAAAAAAAAAAAATTCAAAGCGTGAAGAAAAGGCGAGGGGGGCATAGCTCAGTGGCAGAGCATTCGACTGCAGATCGAGAGGTCCTCGGTTCAAATCCGGGTGCCCCCTCAGCGTTTTGCCCGCAGTCGCGCCGAAAAGGGAGAGCCGGCGAGTGTCTTTGCCGATGCCGTCGAGCCGGTTTAGGAAAAAAAAAAAAAAAAAAAATTCAAAGCGTGAAGAAAAGGCGAGGGGGGCATAGCTCAGTGGCAGAGCATTCGACTGCAGATCGAGAGGTCCTCGGTTCAAATCCGGGTGCCCCCTCAGCGTTTTGCCCGCAGTCGCGCCGAAAAGGGAGAGCCGGCGAGTGTCTTTGCCGATGCCGTCGAGCCGGTTTAGGAAAAAAAAAAAAAAAAAAAATTCAAAGCGTGAAGAAAAGGCGAGGGGGGCATAGCTCAGTGGCAGAGCATTCGACTGCAGATCGAGAGGTCCTCGGTTCAAATCCGGGTGCCCCCTCAGCGTTTTGCCCGCAGTCGCGCCGAAAAGGGAGAGCCGGCGAGTGTCTTTGCCGATGCCGTCGAGCCGGTTTAGGAAAAAAAAAAAAAAAAAAAATTCAAAGCGTGAAGAAAAGGCGAGGGGGGCATAGCTCAGTGGCAGAGCATTCGACTGCAGATCGAGAGGTCCTCGGTTCAAATCCGGGTGCCCCCTCAGCGTTTTGCCCGCAGTCGCGCCGAAAAGGGAGAGCCGGCGAGTGTCTTTGCCGATGCCGTCGAGCCGGTTTAGGAAAAAAAAAAAAAAAAAAAATTCAAAGCGTGAAGAAAAGGCGAGGGGGGCATAGCTCAGTGGCAGAGCATTCGACTGCAGATCGAGAGGTCCTCGGTTCAAATCCGGGTGCCCCCTCAGCGTTTTGCCCGCAGTCGCGCCGAAAAGGGAGAGCCGGCGAGTGTCTTTGCCGATGCCGTCGAGCCGGTTTAGGAAAGAAAAAAAAAAAAGAAAAAAAATTCAAAGCGTGTAGAAAAGGCGAGGGGGGCATAGCTCAGTTGCAGAGCATTCGACTGCAGATCAAGAGGTCCTCGGTTCAAATCCGGGTGCCCCCTCAGCGTTTTGCCCGCAGTCGCGCCGAAAAGGGAGAGCCGGCGAGTGTCTTTGCCGATGCCGTCGAGCCGGTTTAGGAAAGAAAAAAAAAAAAGAAAAAAAATTCAAAGCGTGTAGAAAAGGCGAGGGGGGCATAGCTCAGTTGCAGAGCATTCGACTGCAGATCAAGAGGTCCTCGGTTCAAATCCGGGTGCCCCCTCAGCATTTTGCCCGCAGTCGCGCCGAAAAGGGAGAGCCGGCGAGTGTCTTTGCCGATGCCGTCGAGCCGGTTTAGGAAAAAAAAGAAAAAAAATTCAGAGCGTGAAGAAAAGGCGAGGGGAGCATAGCTCAGTGGCAGAGCATTCGACTGCAGATCGAGAGGTCCTCGGTTCAAATCCGGGTGCCCCCTCAGCGTTTTGCCCGCAGTCGCGCCGAAAAGGGAGAGCCGGCGAGTGTCTTTGCCGATGCCGTCGAGCCGGTTTAGGGAAAAAAAAAAAAT
>JBBDGP010000805.1:7815000-7817500 GCA_037952835.1 Lithobates septentrionalis | reverse complement strand
GTGTCTTTGCCGATGCCGTCGAGCCGGTTTAGGAAAAAAAAAAAAAATTCAAAGCGTGAAGAAAAGGCGAGGGGGGCATAGCTCAGTGGCAGAGCATTCGACTGCAGATCGAGAGGTCCTCGGTTCAAATCCGGGTGCCCCCTCAGCGTTTTGCCCGCAGTCGCGCCGAAAAGGGAGAGCCGGCGAGTGTCTTTGCCGATGCCGTCGAACCGGTTTAGGAAAAAAAAAAATTCAAAGCGTGAAGAAAAGGCGAGGGGGGCATAGCTCAGTGGCAGAGCTTTCGACTGCAGATCGAGAGGTCCTCGGTTCAAATCCGGGTGCCCCCTCAGCGTTTTGCCCGCAGTCGCGCCGAAAAGGGAGAGCCGACGAGTGTCTTTGCTGATGCCGTCGAGCCGGTTTAGGAAAAAAAAAAATTCAAAGCGTGAAGAAAAGGCGAGGGGGGCATAGCACAGTGGCAGAGCATTCGACTGCAGATGGAGAGGTCCTCGGTTCAAATCCTGGTGCCCCCTCAGCGTTTTACCCGCAGTCGCGCCGAAAAGGGAGAGCCGGCGAGTGTCTTTGCCGATGCCGTCGAGCCGGTTTAGGAAAAAAAAAAAAAAAATTCAAAGTGTGAAGAAAAGGCGAGGGGGGCATAGCTCAGTGGCAGAGCATTCGACTGCAGATCGAGAGGTCCTCGGTTCAAATCCGGGTGCCCCCTCAGCGTTTTGCCCGCAGTCGCGCCGAAAAGGGAGAGCCGTCGAGTGTCTTTGCCGATGCCGTCGAGCCGGTTTAGGAAAAAAAAAAAAAAAAATTCAAAGCTTGAAGAAAAGGCGAGGGGGGCATAGCTCAGTGGCAGAGCATTCGACTGCAGATCGAGAGGTCCTCGGTTCAAATCCGGGTGCCCCCTCAGCGTTTTGCCCGCAGTCGCGCCGAAAAGGGAGAGCCGGCGAGTGTCTTTGCCGATGCCGTCGAGCCGGTTTAGGAAAAAAAAAAAAATTCAAAGCGTGAAGAAAAGGCAAGGGGGGCATAGCTCAGTGGCAGAGCATTCGACTGCAGATCGAGAGGTCCTCGGTTCAAATCCGGGTGCCCCCTCAGCGTTTTGCCCGCAGTCGCGCCGAAAAGGGAGAGCCGGCGAGTGTCTTTGCCGATGCCGTCGAGCCGGTTTAGGAAAAAAAAAAAATTTTCAAAGCATGAAGAAAAGGCGAGGGGGGCATAGCTCAGTGGCAGAGCATTCGACTGCAGATCGAGAGGTCCTCGGTTCAAATCCGGGTGCCCCCTCAGCGTTTTGCCCGCAGTCGCGCCGAAAAGGGAGAGCCGGCGAGTGTCTTTGCCGATGCCGTCGAGCCGGTTTAGGAAAAAAAAAAAAAAAATTCAAAGCTTGAAGAAAAGGCGAGGGGGGCATAGCTCAGTGGCAGAGCATTCGACTGCAGATCGAGAGGTCCTCGATTCAAATCCGGGTGCCCCCTCAGTATTTTGCCCGCAGTCGCGCCGAAAAGGGAGAGCCGGCGAGTGTCTTTGCCGATGCCGTCGAGCCGGTTTAGGAAAAAAAAAAAATTCAAAGCGTGAAGAAAAGGCGAGGGGGGCATAGCTCAGTGGCAGAGCATTCGACTGCAGATCGAGAGGTCCTCGGTTCAAATCCGGGTGCCCCCTCAGCGTTTTGCCCGCAGTCGCGCCGAAAAGGGAGAGCCGGCGAGTGTCTTTGCCGATGCCGTCGAGCCGGTTTAGGAAAAAAAAAAAAAAATTCAAAGCGTGAAGAAAAGGCGAGGGGGGCATAGCTCAGTGGCAGAGCATTCAACTGCAGATCGAGAGGTCCTCGGTTCAAATCCGGGTGCCCCCTCAGCGTTTTGCCCGCAGTCGCGCCGAAAAGGGAGAGCCGGCGAGTGTCTTTGCCGATGCCGTCGAGCCGGTTTAGGAAAAAAGAAAAAAAAAAATTCAAAGCGTGAAGAAAAGGCGAGGGGGGCATAGCTCAGTGGCAGAGCATTCGACTGCAGATCGAGAGGTCCTCGGTTCAAATCCGGGTGCCCCCTCAGCGTTTTGCCCGCAGTCGCGCCGAAAAGGGAGAGCCGGCGAGTGTCTTTGCCGATGCCGTCGAGCCGGTTTAGGAAAAAAAAAAAAAAAAATTCAAAGCTTGAAGAAAAGGCGATGGGGGCATAGCTCAGTGGCAGAGCATTCGACTGCAGATCGAGAGGTCCTCGGTTCAAATCCGGGTGCCCCCTCAGCGTTTTGCCCGCAGTCGCGCCGAAAAGGGAGAGCCGGCGAGTGTCTTTGCCGATGCCGTCGAGCCGGTTTAGGAAAAAAAAAAAAATTCAAAGCGTGAAGAAAAGGCGAGGGGGGCATAGCTCAGTGGCAGAGCATTCGACTGCAGATCGAGAGGTCCTCGGTTCAAATCCGGGTGCCCCCTCAGCGTTTTGCCCGCAGTCGCGCCGAAAAGGGACAGCCGGCGAGTGTCTTTGCCGATGCCGTCGAGCCGGTTTAGGGAAAAAAAAAAAATTTTCAAAGCGTGAAGAAAAGGCGAGGGGGG
>JBBDGP010000805.1:7800000-7810000 GCA_037952835.1 Lithobates septentrionalis | reverse complement strand
AAAAAATTCAAAGCGTGAAGAAAAGGCGAGGGGGGCATAGCTCAGTGGCAGAGCATTCGACTGCAGATCGAGAGGTCCTCGGTTCAAATCCGGGTGCCCCCTCAGCGTTTTGCCCGCAGTCGCGCCGAAAAGGGAGAGCCGGCGAGTGTCTTTGCCGATGCCGTCGAGCCGGTTTATGAAAAAAAAAAAAAATTCAAAGCGTGAAGAAAAGGCGAGGGGGGCATAGCTCAGTGGCAGAGCATTCGACTGCAGATCGAGAGGTCCTCGGTTCAAATCCGGGTGCCCCCTCAGCGTTTTGCCCGCAGTCGCGCCGAAAAGGGAGAGCCGGCGAGTGTCTTTGCCGATGCCGTCGAGCCGGTTTAGGAAAAAAAAAAAAAATTCAAAGCGTGAAGAAAAGGCGAGGGGGGCATAGCTCAGTGGCAGAGCATTCGACTGCAGATCGAGAGGTCCTCGGTTCAAATCCGGGTGCCCCCTCAGCGTTTTGCCCGCAGTCGCGCCGAAAAGGGAGAGCCGGCGAGTGTCTTTGCCGATGCCGTCGAGCCGGTTTATGAAAAAAAAAAAAAATTCAAAGCGTGAAGAAAAGGCAAGGGGGGCATAGCTCAGTGGCAGAGCATTCGACTGCAGATCGAGAGGTCCTCGGTTCAAATCCGGGTGCCCCCTCAGCGTTTTGCCCGCAGTCGCGCCGAAAAGGGAGAGCCGGCGAGTGTCTTTGCCGATGCCGTCGAGCCGGTTTAGAAAAAAAAAAAAAAAATTCAAAGCGTGAAGAAAAGGCGAGGGGGGCATAGCTCAGTGGCAGAGCATTCGACTGCAGATCGAGAGGTCCTCGGTTCAAATCCGGGTGCCCCTCAGCGTTTTGCCCGCAGTCGCGCCGAAAAGGGAGAGCCGGCGAGTGTCTTTGCCGATGCCGTCGAGCCGGTTTAGGAAAAAAAAAAAATTCAAAGCGTGAAGAAAAGGCGAGGGGGGCATAGCTCAGTGGCAGAGCATTCGACTGCAGATCGAGAGGTCCTCGGTTCAAATCCGGGTGCCCCCTCAGCGTTTTGCCCGCAGTCGCGCCGAAAAGGGAGAGCCGGCGAGTGTCTTTGCCGATGCCGTCGAGCCGGTTTAGGAAAAAAAAAAATTCAAAGCGTGAAGAAAAGGCGAGGGGGGCATAGCTCAGTGGCAGAGCATTCGACTGCAGATCGAGAGGTCCTCGGTTCAAATCCGGGTGCCCCCTCAGCGTTTTGCCCGCAGTCGCGCCGAAAAGGGAGAGCCGGCGAGTGTCTTTGCCGATGCCGTCGAGCCGGTTTAGGAAAAAAAAAATTCAAAGCATGAACAAAAGGCGATGGGGGCATAGCTCAGTGGCAGAGCATTCTACTGCAGATCGAGAGGTCCTCGATTCAAATCCGGGTGCCCCCTCAGCATTTTGCCCGCAGTCGCGCCGAAAAGGGAGAGCCGGCGAGTGTCTTTGCCGATGCCGTCGAGCCGGTTTAGGAAAAAAAAAAAAATTCAAAGCGTGAAGAAAAGGCGAGGGGGGCATAGCTCAGTGGCAGAGCATTCGACTGCAGATCGAGAGGTCCTCGGTTCAAATCCGGGTGCCCCCTCAGCGTTTTGCCCGCAGTCGCGCCGAAAAGGGAGAGCCGGCGAGTGTCTTTGCCGATGCCGTCGTGCCGGTTTAGGAAAAAAAAAAAAAAATTCAAAGCGTGAAGAAAAGGCGAGGGGGGCATAGCTCAGTGGCAGAGCATTCGACTGCAGATCGAGAGGTCCTCGGTTCAAATCCGGGTGCCCCCTCAGCGTTTTGCCCGCAGTCGCGCCGAAAAGGGAGAGCCGGCGAGTGTCTTTGCCGATGCCGTCGAGCCGGTTTAGGAAAAAAAAAAAAAAATTTCAAAGCGTGAAGAAAAGGCGAGGGGGGCATAGCTCAGTGGCAGAGCATAAGACTGCAGATCGAGAGGTCCTCGGTTCAAATCCGGGTGCCCCCTCAGCGTTTTGCCCGCAGTCGCGCCGAAAAGGGAGAGCCGGCGAGTGTCTTTGCCGATGCCGTCGAGCCGGTTTATGAAAAAAAAAAAAAATTCAAAGCGTGAAGAAAAGGCGAGGGGGGCATAGCTCAGTGGCAGAGCATTCGACTGCAGATCGAGAGGTCCTCGGTTCAAATCCGGGTGCCCCCTCAGCGTTTTGCCCGCAGTCGCGCCGAAAAGGGAGAGCCGGCGAGTGTCTTTGCCGATGCCGTCGAGCCGGTTTAGAAAAAAAAAAAAAAAAATTCAAAGCGTGAAGAAAAGGCGAGGGGGGCATAGCTCAGTGGCAGAGCATTCGACTGCAGATCGAGAGGTCCTCGGTTCAAATCCGGGTGCCCCTCAGCGTTTTGCCCGCAGTCGCGCCGAAAAGGGAGAGCCGGCGAGTGTCTTTGCCGATGCCGTCGAGCCGGTTTAGGAAAAAAAAAAAATTCAAAGCGTGAAGAAAAGGCGAGGGGGGCATAGCTCAGTGGCAGAGCATTCGACTGCAGATCGAGAGGTCCTCGGTTCAAATCCGGGTGCCCCCTCAGCGTTTTGCCCGCAGTCGCGCCGAAAAGGGAGAGCCGGCGAGTGTCTTTGCCGATGCCGTCGAGCCGGTTTAGGAAAAAAAAAAATTCAAAGCGTGAAGAAAAGGCGAGGGGGGCATAGCTCAGTGGCAGAGCATTCGACTGCAGATCGAGAGGTCCTCGGTTCAAATCCGGGTGCCCCCTCAGCGTTTTGCCCGCAGTCGCGCCGAAAAGGGAGAGCCGGCGAGTGTCTTTGCCGATGCCGTCGAGCCGGTTTAGGAAAAAAAAAATTCAAAGCATGAACAAAAGGCGATGGGGGCATAGCTCAGTGGCAGAGCATTCTACTGCAGATCGAGAGGTCCTCGATTCAAATCCGGGTGCCCCCTCAGCATTTTGCCCGCAGTCGCGCCGAAAAGGGAGAGCCGGCGAGTGTCTTTGCCGATGCCGTCGAGCCGGTTTAGGAAAAAAAAAAAAATTCAAAGCGTGAAGAAAAGGCGAGGGGGGCATAGCTCAGTGGCAGAGCATTCGACTGCAGATCGAGAGGTCCTCGGTTCAAATCCGGGTGCCCCCTCAGCGTTTTGCCCGCAGTCGCGCCGAAAAGGGAGAGCCGGCGAGTGTCTTTGCCGATGCCGTCGTGCCGGTTTAGGAAAAAAAAAAAAAAATTCAAAGCGTGAAGAAAAGGCGAGGGGGGCATAGCTCAGTGGCAGAGCATTCGACTGCAGATCGAGAGGTCCTCGGTTCAAATCCGGGTGCCCCCTCAGCGTTTTGCCCGCAGTCGCGCCGAAAAGGGAGAGCCGGCGAGTGTCTTTGCTGATGCCGTCGAGCCGGTTTAGGAAAAAAAAAAAAAAATTTCAAAGCGTGAAGAAAAGGCGAGGGGGGCATAGCTCAGTGGCAGAGCATAAGACTGCAGATCGAGAGGTCCTCGGTTCAAATCCGGGTGCCCCCTCAGCGTTTTGCCCGCAGTCGCGCCGAAAAGGGAGAGCCGGCGAGTGTCTTTGCCGATGCCGTCGAGCCGGTTTAGGAAAAAAAAAAAAAAATTCAAAGCGTGAAGAAAAGGCGAGGGGGGCATAGCTCAGTGGCAGAGCATTCGACTGCAGATCGAGAGGTCCTCGGTTCAAATCCGGGTGCCCCCTCAGCGTTTTGCCCGCAGTCGCGCCGAAAAGGGAGAGCCGGCGAGTGTCTTTGCCGATGCCGTCGAGCCGGTTTAGGAAAAAAAAAAAAAAATTCAAAGCGTGAAGAAAAGGCGAGGGGGGCATAGCTCAGTGGCAGAGCATTCGACTGCAGATCGAGAGGTCCTCGGTTCAAATCCGGGTGCCCCCTCAGCGTTTTGCCCGCAGTCGCGCCGAAAAGGGAGAGCCGGCGAGTGTCTTTGCCGATGCCGTCGAGCCGGTTTAGGAAAAAAAAAAAAAATTCAAAGCGCGAAGAAAAGGCGAGGGGGGCATAGCTCAGTGGCAGAGCATTCGACTGCAGAGCGAGAGGTCCTCGGTTCAAATCCGGGTGCCCCATCAGCGTTTTGCCCGCAGTCGCGACGAAAAGGGAGAGCCGGCGAGTGTCTTTGCCGATGCCGTCGAGCCGGTTTAGGAAAAAAAAAAAAAAAATTCAAAGCGTGAAGAAAAGGCGAGGGGGGCATAGCTCAGTGGCAGAGCATTCGACTGCAGATCGAGAGGTCCTCGGTTCAAATCCGGGTGCCCCCTCAGCGTTTTGCCCGCAGTCGCGCCGAAAAGGGAGAGCCGGCGAGTGTCTTTGCCGATGCCGTCGAGCCGGTTTAGGAAAAAAAAAAAAAATTCAAAGCGTGAAGAAAAGGCGAGGGGGGCATAGCTCAGTGGCAGAGCATTCGACTGCAGATCGAGAGGTCCTCGGTTCAAATCCGGGTGCCCCCTCAGCGTTTTGCCCGCAGTCGCGCCGAAAAGGGAGAGCCGGCGAGTGGCTTTGCCGATGCCGTCGAGCCGGTTTAGGAAAAAAAAAAAAAAATTCAAAGCGTGAAGAAAAGGCGAGGGGGGCATAGCTCAGTGGCAGAGCATTCGACTGCAGATCGAGAGGTCCTCGGTTCAAATCCGGGTGCCCCCTCAGCGTTTTGCCCGCAGTCGCGCCGAAAAGGGAGAGCCGGCGAGTGTCTTTGCCGATGCCGTCGAGCCGGTTTAGGAAAAAAAAAAAAATTCAAAGCGTGAAGAAAAGGCGAGGGGGGCATAGCTCAGTGGCAGAGCATTCGACTGCAGATCGAGAGGTCCTCGGTTCAAATCCGGGTGCCCCATCAGCGTTTTGCCCGCAGTCGCGCCGAAAAGGGAGAGCCGGCGAGTGTCTTTGCCGATGCCGTCGAGCCGGTTTAGGAAAAAAAAATAAAAAATTCAAAGCGTGAAGAAAAGGCGAGGGGGGCATAGCTCAGTGGCAGAGCATTCGACTGCAGATCGAGAGGTCCTCGGTTCAAATCCGGGTGCCCCCTCAGCGTTTTGCCCGCAGTCGCGCCGAAAAGGGAGAGCCGGCGAGTGTCTTTGCCGATGCCGTCGAGCCGGTTTAGGGAAAAAAAAAAATTCAAAGGGTGAAGAAAAGGCGAGGGGGGCATAGCTCAGTGGCAGAGCATTCGACTGCAGATAGATAGGTCCTCGGTTCAAATCCGGGTGCCCCCTCAGCGTTTTGCCCGCAGTCGCGCCGAAAAGGGAGAGCCGGCGAGTGTCTTTGCCGATGCCGTCGAGCCGGTTTAGGAAAAAAAAAAAAAAAAAAATTCAAAGCGTGAAGAAAAGGCGAGGGGGGCATAGCTCAGTGGCAGAGCATTCGACTGCAGATCGAGAGGTCCTCGGTTCAAATCCGGGTGCCCCCTCAGCGTTTTGCCCGCAGTCGCGCCGAAAAGGGAGAGCCGGCGAGTGTCTTTGCCCATGCCGCCGAGCCGGTTTAGGAAAAAAAAAAAAAAAATTCAAAGGGTGAAGAAAAGGCGAGGGGGGCATAGCTCAGTGGCAGAGCATTCGACTGCAGATCGAGAGGTCCTCGGTTCAAATCCGGGTGCCCCCTCAGCGTTTTGCCCGCAGTCGCGCCGAAAAGGGAGAGCCGGCGAGTGTCTTTGCCGATGCCGTCGAGCCGGTTTAGGAAAAAAAAAAAAATTCAAAGCTTGAAGAAAAGGCGAGGGGGGCATAGCTCAGTGGCAGAGCATTCGACTGCAGATCGAGAGGTCCTCGGTTCAAATCCGGGTGCCCCCTCAGCGTTTTGCCCGCAGTCGCGCCGAAAAGGGAGAGCCGGCAAGTGTCTTTGCCGATGCCGTCGAGCCGGTTTAGGGAAAAAAAAAAAAATTCAAAGCGTGAAGAAAAGGCGAGGGGGGCATAGCTCAGTGGCAGAGCATTCGACTGCAGATCGAGAGGTCCTCGGTTCAAATCCGGGTGCCCCCTCAGCGTCTTGCCCGCAGTCGCGCCGAAAAGGGAGAGCCGGCGAGTGTCTTTGCCGATGCCGTCGAGCCGGTTTAGGAAAAAAAAAAAAAATTCAAAGCGTGAAGAAAAGGCGAGGGGGGCATAGCTCAGTGGCAGAGCATTCGACTGCAGATCGAGAGGTCCTCGGTTCAAATCCGGGTGCCCCCTCAGCGTTTTGCCCGCAGTCGCGCCGAAAAGGGAGAGCCGGCGAGTGTCTTTGCCGATGCCGTCGAGCCGGTTTAGGAAAAAAAAAAATTCAAAGCGTGAAGAAAAGGCGAGGGGGGCATAGCTCAGTGGCAGAGCATTCGACTGCAGATCGAGAGGTCCTCGGTTCAAATCCGGGTGCCCCTCAGCGTTTTGCCCGCAGTCGCGCCGAAAAGGGAGAGCCGGCGAGTGTCTTTGCCGATGCCGTCGAGCCGGTTTAGGAAAAAAAAAAAATTCAAAGCGTGAAGAAAAGGCGAGGGGGGCATAGCTCAGTGGCAGAGCATTCGACTGCAGATCGAGAGGTCCTCGGTTCAAATCCGGGTGCCCCCTCAGCGTTTTGCCCGCAGGCGCGCCGAAAAGGGAGAGCCGGCGAGTGTCTTTGCCGATGCCGTCGAGCCGGTTTAGGAAAAAAAAAAAAAAAAATTCAAAGCGTGAAGAAAAGGCGAGGGGGGCATAGCTCAGTGGCAGAGCATTCGACTGCAGATCGAGAGGTCCTCGGTTCAAATCCGGGTGCCCCCTCAGCGTTTTGCCCGCAGTCGCGCCGAAAAGGGAGAGCCGGCGAGTGTCTTTGCCGATGCCGTCGAGCCGGTTTAGGTAAAAAAAAAAAAATTCAAAGCATGAAGAAAAGGCGAGGGGGGCATAGCTCAGTGGCAGAGCATTCGACTGCAGATCGAGAGGTCCTCGGTTCAAATCCGGGTGCCCCCTCAGCGTTTTGCCCGCAGTAGCGCCGAAAAGGGAGAGCCGGCGAGTGTCTTTGCCGATGCCGTCGAGCCGGTTTAGGAAAAAAAAAAAAAAAAAATTCAAAGCGTGAAGAAAAGGCGAGGGGGGCATAGCTCAGTGGCAGAGCATTCGACTGCAGATCGAGAGGTCCTCGGTTCAAATCCGGGTGCCCCCTCAGCGTTTTGCCCGCAGTCGCGCCGAAAAGGGAGAGCCGGCGAGTGTCTTTGCCGATGCCGTCGAGCCGGTTTAGGAAAAAAAAAAAAAAAAAATTCAAAGCGTGAAGAAAAGGCGAGGGGGGCATAGCTCAGTGGCAGAGCATTCGACTGCAGATCGAGAGGTCCTCGGTTCAAATCCGGGTGCCCCCTCAGCGTTTTGCCCGCAGTCGCGCCGAAAAGGGAGAGCCGGCGAGTGTCTTTGCCGATGCCGTCGAGCCGGTTTAGGAAAAAAAAAAAAAAATTCAAAGCGTGAAGAAAAGGCGAGGGGGGGCATAGCTCAGTGGCAGAGCATTCGACTGCAGATCGAGAGGTCCTCGGTTCAAATCCGGGTGCCCCCTCAGCATTTTGCCCGCAGTCGCGCCGAAAAGGGAGAGCCGGCGAGTGTCTTTGCCGATGCCGTCGAGCCGGTTTAGGAAAAAAAAAAAAAAATTCAAAGCGTGAAGAAAAGGCGAGGGGGGGCATAGCTCAGTGGCAGAGCATTCGACTGCAGATCGAGAGGTCCTCGGTTCAAATCCGGGTGCCCCCTCAGCGTTTTGCCCGCAGTCGCGCCGAAAAGGGAGAGCCGGCGAGTGTCTTTGCCGATGCCGTCGAGCCGGTTTAGGAAAAAAAAAAAAAAAATTCAAAGCTTGAAGAAAAGGCGAGGGGGGCATAGCTCAGTGGCAGAGCATTCGACTGCAGATCGAGAGGTCCTCGGTTCAAATCCGGGTGCCCCCTCAGCGTTTTGCCCGCAGTCGCGCCGAAAAGGGAGAGCCGGCGAGTGTCTTTGCCGATGCCGTCGAGCCAGTTTAGGAAAAAAAAAAAAATTCAAAGCGTGAAGAAAAGGCGAGGGGGGCATAGCTCAGTGGCAGAGCATTCGACTGCAGATCGAGAGGTCCTCGGTTCAAATCCGGGTGCCCCCTCAGCGTTTTGCCCGCAGTCGCGCCGAAAAGGGAGAGCCGGCGAGTGTCTTTGCCGATGCCGTCGAGCCGGTTTAGGAAAAAAAAAAAAAATTCAAAGCGTGAAGAAAAGGCGAGGGGGGCATAGCTCAGTGGCAGAGCATTCGACTGCAGATCGAGAGGTCCTCGGTTCAAATCCGGGTGCCCCATCAGCGTTTTGCCCGCAGTGGCGCCGAAAAGGGAGAGCCGGCGAGTGTCTTTGCCGATGCCGTCGAGCCGGTTTAGGAAAAAAAAAAAAATTCAAAGCGTGAAGAAAAGGCGAGGGGGGCATAGCTCGGTGGCAGAGCATTCGACTGCAGATCGAGAGGTCCTCGGTTCAAATCCGAGTGCCCCCTCAGCGTTTTGCCCACAGTCGCGCCGAAAAGGGAGAGCCGGCGAGTGTCTTTGCCGATGCCGTCGAGCCGGTTTAGGGAAAAAAAAAAAAATTCAAAGGGTGAAGAAAAGGCGAGGCGGGCATAGCTCAGTGGCAGAGCATTCGACTGCAGATCGAGAGGTTCTCGGTTCAAATCCGGGTGCCCCCTCAGCGTTTTGCCCGCAGTCGCGCCGAAAAGGGAGAGCCGGCGAGTGTCTTTGCCGATGCCGTCGAGCCGGTTTAGGGAAAAAAAAAAAAATTCAAAGGGTGAAGAAAAGGCGAGGCGGGCATAGCTCAGTGGCAGAGCATTCGACTGCAGATCGAGAGGTTCTCGGTTCAAATCCGGGTGCCCCCTCAGCGTTTTGCCCGCAGTCGCGCCGAAAAGGGAGAGCCGGCGAGTGTCTTTGCCGATGCCGTCGAGCCGGTTTGGGAAAAAAAAATAAAAAAAAATTCAAAGCGTGAAGAAAAGGCGAGGGGGGCATAGCTCAGTGGCAGAGCATTCGACTGCAGATCGAGAGGTCCTCGGTTCAAATCCGGGTGCCCCCTCAGCGTTTTGCCCGCAGTCGCGCCGAAAAGGGAGAGCCGGCGAGTGTCTTTGCCGATGCCGTCGAGCCGGTTTAGGAAAAAAAAAAAAAAAAATTCAAAGCGTGAAGAAAAGGCGAGGGGGGCATAGCTCAGTGGCAGAGCATTCGACTGCAGATCGAGAGGTCCTCGGTTCAAATCCGGATGCCCCCTCAGTGTTTTGCCCGCAGTCGCGCCGAAAAGGGAGAGCCGGCGAGTGTCTTTGCCGATGCCGTCGAGCCGGTTTAGGAAAAAAAAAAAAAAAAATTCAAAGCTTTTTTTTCCTAAACCGGCTCGACGGCATCGGCAAAGACACTCGCCGGCTCTCCCTTTTCGGCGCGACTGCGGGCAAAACGCTGAGGGGGCACCCGGATTTGAACCGAGGACCTCTCGAATGCTCTGCCACTGAGCTATGCCCCCCTCGCCTTTTCTTCACGCTTTGAATTTTTTTTTTTTTTTTTCCTAAACCGGCTCGACGGCATCGGCAAAGACACTCGTCGGCTCTCCCTTTTCGGCGCGACTGCGGGCAAAATGCTGAGGGGGCACCCGCGCCGAAAAGGGAGAGCCGGCGAGTGTCTTTGCCGATGCCGTCGAGCCGGTTTAGGAAAAAAAAAAAAAATTCAAAGCTGGAAGAAAAGGCGAGGGGTGCATAGCTCAGTGGCAGAGCATTCGACTGCAGATCGAGAGGTCCTCGGTTCAAATCCGGGTGCCCCCTCAGCATTTTGCCCGCAGTCGCGCCGAAAAGGGAGAGCCGACGAGTGTCTTTGCCGATGCCGTCGAGCCGGTTTAGGAAAAAAAAAAAAAAAAATTCAAAGCGTGAAGAAAAGGCGAGGGGGGCATAGCTCAGTGGCAGAGCATTCGACTGCAGATCGAGAGGTCCTCGGTTCAAATCCGGGTGCCCCCTCAGCGTTTTGCCCGCAGTCGCGCCGAAAAGGGAGAGCCGGCGAGTGTCTTTGCCGATGCCGTCGAGCCGGTTTAGGAAAAAAAAAAAAATTCAAAGCGTGAAGAAAAGGCGAGGGGGGGCATAGCTCAGTGGCAGAGCATTCGACTGCAGATCGAGAGGTCCTCGGTTCAAATCCGGATGCCCCCTCAGTGTTTTGCCCGCAGTCGCGCCGAAAAGGGAGAGCCGG